>JBCAUI010252968.1:0-16142 GCA_038406195.1 Haplosyllis anthogorgicola
AGACTTGATGCAGGAATCTTTTAAGGTAATAAAAGCTGGAAAGCAAATTAAAATCAGAGTCTGAGTGCACTACTTACAAACTCGATGAGTTGATAGCAGTGTGGGATTTGAAACTTAAAGTTGAGACAATAATACAGACTGACTATTTTAGTGATACTTTGACATTAGTATAGTTTCAAGATTGCACCACTACAATGCAACAATCTATTTAACATAAAAGATTTTGCAGATTGGCACTTACACTAAAGATGACATAGCTATTTGTATAGGATAAATATGAATTATAGTAATACTGCTTGTGAATTTTAAAAGATAAGGAATAACATGTCAATGAAAGACAACTCAAAATATTCCATTGGTGTAACATGCTACTGAAGACCAAGTCTAACTTCAGAAATGATAAAACGTTTATGCACACAAATCTGACCACTTATGGTTCAGTCAAATCTCACTGTTTTTCCACACAATGTGATTGAAAATGTACTTCTAACACATTCTATCCAGTATTCCTCTTTGGAGACCAACAAGATTTTGCATGCCTTAACATGTCTACATGCCTGTTCTCTGTGTTTAAATGCACTGTGGCACTTCAGGTACTTGAACAGTTTGTGCATACTCTTCTTGTGGTAATGTAATAGGTTTTGCTGCTTTGTCTTGTAGGTACACATTTCACAAGCCCACCAGGTTGTGCTGTGGGAAAGTACATGCCTTGTCAGGTCCGATTTCCACTGGAATCATTTACCACAGTTGAGGAATTGGCACATGTGAGACAATATTTTCCTATGTTGGGATGAGTGGTTTTGTAGTTCACTGGCAAAGGCAAAAGTCTTCTTGCAGTGGCTGCACTGGTGCACTTTGCTCTTATGCTTATATCCGTGGCAATACCTCTTTTTGTGCACAATACTGTAGTGCACTCTTAGCAAGTATTTGTCACTGAAATGTCTGGTACATAGTCCACATTTGACAATTTTCCTAGATTTTTAATTGAAGTAGTAGTTATCCTAAACACTCCACATGAAGTTTGAACCTCCAATCATCACTTCATGGCATGTGATGGTTTCCTGGTCTGTGATCAAGTCACAGGTGGAGTGAGAGGATCTGGTTGAGTGGGAGAGGGACATTTACCCCTCTTTATGGGCTGTGCTTTGGATGTGTACTGCTGCATTAAACTGCTTATTCCCCTGGTGATGGGGCCTCCATGGTAAGATAAGGGTTCCTTCTTCATGAAGCTAATGTTTTTCCTTGGTATCAGTTCTATGTAGAAGCTCACTCTGAGGCATCCTAGGTACATCTTGCATATTAATAATGCCATATCATGACATTCAGGACTGAAATCTAGGGTTCTCCACATATCATGTTTATAGTCAGTTGAAGTGTGAATACCAAACATTATCGATAGAGCAGTTATGGCCAGTTCATCACCCCTTATTGTGTTGTCTGACATATTTGCGAGCCAGTTTGTTAGTGATAAGCTCTTCCTGGAAAGATATTGTTTACTCAGATCCCTAAACTGAACATGATTGTCAACCACAAAAGACACCATTTTTTACCTTAGTTCCTGAGGAGACAGACTAGACTGGGCAAAAATACTGAGCAGGTTGTTGTGTACATTTTCAGAACCAATATAGCATGCCATGTAAATACCATGACAAGGGATTATGTTGAAGTCATCTCGAGTGAGCTTACCCCCTTCCGGTATTTTAGACACACTTTCACTGTAGGGATAGTCTGCATCTAAGTCTAAATAAAGTTCTTTGGCTTGCTCACATGCCCATTGCATGTTGTCATCCATTCTGTAGCATTTGGCCTAAGTAGGTCGTCTGCTCATCATCCCTTCATTTACAATTGTTAGGCACTATCACAAATGTTTTGCCTCACAACATAGGAAATATAATAATTTTACTGGTTATTCCAGTTTTTCTAGAAACATGTGTTTAACCTTCTTACTGAACAAATGTTGTTTAGGTATATGTTTTAGATGAATTGGTAGTTCAGTGAATTTGCACAATGATTTGCAAAGATAACTTTTGTTGAATTTTGGTGACTTATGGAGTAAAATGTTAGGTAATTTCTTCTGTCTTGTGTTATATTTGTGGGTTTTAGTACCAGGGACTTTTTTACCAATTTTTTGAAATAAAAACCAGGCACCAATTCATTCTTAATCATGTATCCCATTTTGCACATTTCAAATTTAATTAATTCTTGTATTGGGAGAACTTTACATTGTTTACATAGTGGGGTTGTGTGGCTAGTTTTTGAAGAATTTGTTACAAGCCAAATTGCTTTCTTCTGTAGTTTGAAATTTTTTTCTAGTATAGGGGTTGGAGACTTGCGTCCCCACACATGTATTGAATAAGAAATGTGACCAAAAATATATGTGCATTATAAATCAGTAATTTTGTTTTGCAATAGAGTAAATTTTGTGTTAGCTGCAGCAACTGGACATTTAAGTTAATTTTATTGTACAAGTTATTGGTTTGTTGTGTCCAGTCAAGCCTATTGTCAATCATTATTCCCAGAGATTTGGCACACTTCACAAAAGGGATTCTAAAACCTTCTATTTCAAGGATGGGTGGTGTATTGCCTTTATCATTAAATAAAATTCCAACTGTTTTGTTTAAATTTAGGGACAATTTGTTTGCTCTAAACCAATGACATAAGAGTTCAAAGTCATGTTTTACTTTAAAGAGCAGATAATTCAAATTGCGATGTGAATGGTATATAGTTGTATCATCAGCAAAGAGTATTAGGTCACACAACTCAGTATTTAAATAAATGTCATTACAAAATAGGATGAACAACAAAGGGCCCAGACAGCTACCTTGAGCCATGCCATAGGTTATGTCATATTTTTCAGATTTTACAATGTTACTACTTGAGGTGGTATTACATTTTGCTACTAATTTTCTACCAGATAAATAAGATTGGAACCATGTGTTTGCTTCACCCCTTACCCCATACTGATCTAACTTTGCTAATAAAATTGTGTGTTCTAGGGTGTCAAAGGCCTTAGACAGGTCCAGAAAGATACTCATTGTGTAACAATCTAATTCTCATTCCTTTAGGATTTTACTGATTAATTCAGTGACATGAGTGTTCACTCCTAAATCTCTATTGCCTTTTGTATAATATATCATTTTCTTCAAGGAATTTATTGAGTCTTTTGTATACTATTTTTTCTAGTAATTTTGATACTGTTATCTGGTCGGTAATTTGTGGTTTCATTAGGATCCTTACTGTTGAATAGTGGGACTACTTCCACAAGTTTCATAGTTTCTGGAAATACTCCTGTACTGAGTGATAAATTAAAAACATAACAAAGGAGTGCAAGTATATTTAGACCTGTACATTTAAGCAGGGTATTGCTAATTTCATTGTATCCTGAACTTGGTTTTGGTGGTAATTTACCTAGTTCTTTTACAAGTTCTTCAGGTATTACTGGGTTCCAAAAAATGTTTGACACATTTTGTGGAATTTTTTCCAAGTATGTTTCAATTGGGGTATTACTTTTTTAATTTTTGATGCTAAGTTTTTACCAACATTAGCAAAAAATTTTCCAAAGGCATTACTGATTTCTTTTGGTGACCAAATTTCCATTGAGTCTACTTTTAGAAAGTCAATGGCACTTGTTTTGTCATTTACTTTTCCTAGTAGGTTATTGATTGTGCCCCACAGTTTCTTAGTATTGGTCTGATACTGTATTTTTTTACGATAGTAATCTTTTTTGGCTTTTCATTTTAGTCAGTTATAGATGTTTTGGTATTCAGTGTATTTTCTTTTGTCCAATAAGGTAGCACTAGTGGAAATCAACTTTCTATAGAGTTTAATTTTTTCTTTGGATGCATCAGTTATGCCTTTTGTCATCCATGGTTCAGTTATTCTATTTTTAGATGAAATTACTATTTTATGCTTAGGGGCTACTTCATCCATAATTGTCTCAATTTTGTGTTGCAATAAGTCAAAGGCTTCTGATGCATTAGTCATTGACATTACAGTGTTTTGCCATGCAACATGTGACAATTGCTTTTCTACTTTAGTAATTTTCTTGTCAGACAGTTGTCTAGACTCGAATGTTAATGGTTCTTTGCAACTTTTCAATTTACTGTGGAGTAATACAACAGTTGGGATGTGATCCAATATATCTTCCAAGAGCAGGCATGATTCAAAATTGTTTTGGAGGTGTTGCAAAAGGTAAATGTTATCAATTAATGTGGTGGTACTTTTGCATATATGGGTTGGCCTTGTAATAGAAGGTAGTATGTTGTGAGCAAGGTTTATGTCTAAGAATTCTTGAGTATTTTTATGTAAATGTGATTTTAACAGATCAATGTTTTGATCCATACCTATGATGAAATCTTTGTTATCTTCCTCTTACAGTCTAGATAATAAAGTAGCATAGTCATGCAAAAAAGTTTTAATACTCTGGTTTATACATTGAGCATAAAATGATGGAGCTTTTCTTTCCATTGGGTTTAGAAGAAATTTCAATTATGATTGGTTCGTAACGTGCCTTTTCATCCATTAGGTCAAGTCTTAATTTATATTTGATGTTTGGTCATAATAGTATTGCTACACCTCCACCTTTTTTATGTGTTCTGTTACTCATTATGAACTTGTAACCAAATATTTTTATGTGTTTTTCTTTATCTGCATTTAAGAAAGTTTTGTTTAGTAGGATAGCATCAGGTTTACTAGACTGTGAGCTTAAGGTGGAAATAATCTGTCTGAGGTGACCAAGTTTGGTTTTTAGACCACATACATTTGACTGGATTATCATGAGATTTTCCCCATTTTTGTTGAAATGTTTCAAATTAGAAATTTCCTCATAGTCACATTTATTGTTCCACAGTGTATCTCTATCACAGTGAAAATCTTAGGACCGGTTCTGGTTGTCAAAGAGTATTGGTGCCTCAGGGGTTTTATCAAAGTGAGCCTCCAGTATACAGTGCACAAGTGAACAATACAACATAAAATAAACATTTTAGATATGGATTTTTTATCCTTGATAGGTTGGTTGATTTCAATATAAAGCCTGATACATCATGCTCATGTGGATGTGTTATACAATGTTGTCCAAGGCTGGTATTCAGGAAGACTTTGAGTTTTCTATTAAACCTTTGTCTCATCAGAGGTTCCAGAACATAATGAGACCACTCTGGCTGGATTATTATGCCAGTGTTTAATAAGATCCATCGTAAATCTTAGTTAAAATGTCATTCATCCATCCCAAACTTTTCCAACAGTCCTCCACCAATGCTTCATTTTCATGAAGGGGGATTCCATTACCCCAGACAGAGTCATATGTGGCTCCTGCAATGGTTTTCAGAATGGTGTTATTTAACATTTCTAGAAGTAGCTGATTTTGCAGAAATTTAGCCTCGATGCCTGGGTGACATAGTTCTAAGGATTAGTGGCCTTCATTATAGTTTCAGCTGTCTCCTGATATCCAAAGTGGTTGGCCTTCTTGTGCTGAATAAACTGTTTGGAGCAAGAGTAATCATATCCTTCATGAGTTAAACTGCAATGGTTAAAGTTACTAAAGGAGTGCAGCTCCCCGAGATACACTAGTGTTTCTTCATCCAATTTTTCAGTTGTTGCAAGAGGATTCAGCTCAGGAGGTAGCTCATCTAAGTTTGCTCTGGTGAATGTTTTGCCATTGATGATCAGCTTATCATTGTCCAGTTTGCACTTTCTTCTCAGATCTGGGTTATTTTTGGCCAAATTAAGGATTGGTCTTAAGAAGGCTCATTCTCTTTCAACTACTTCTGAGTATTCATTGTCTACAAATACACCATTTGGGAGATCGCATTTATTTGACATCAGAAACTCTTTGTCCTGTTGATACTGAAAACTAACTACAATCGGCCTGGGTCTATTAATGGAATATTTGCCGTGTCTTTCACATCTGACCATTAGTACATTTGATGTGGTGTGTAGTGCTTCATTTCTGTCAGAGATTCCAGTCGTACTGGCCAACACATCCACTACTGCGAGGCTGCATGATTCAGGAGTGTCCCATTTGTTGTTTTCCTTCACACCAGTTATGATTATGTGTCTCTTTCTCAATTTTTTCTTGTAGCTGCGAGTTTTGCTTTTCCAGTAATGTGATTCTGGAAGTTGTTTTTGACAGTTCATTCTCACAAAAAGTAACTCTCCTTTTCAAATCCTTCATCTCCTTTAGTTTATCTTTGAGTTTACTGATTTTGGTTGTCAGTTCAGTTAGCCGAGATCCTGTGGTTTCTAGCCTTTTACTGACCGAAGTCATGTTAGATTTTACCTCTTCTTTCAATTGAGTCAGTCCTTGCCAGATATCTTCAAGAGTTATTCGAGTTGTTGGCCTGGGTGCTTGGGGAGTTTCTTGTTCGGCACCATTATTTTGATGAGCTCCTTGGGTAGCCCCCTCAGTTGAAGACATATTCAGAGTTTTTGCAGGCTTTTCTGAGTTGGGAGGGCTCAGAGTCAAGGCAGGTCTTTTAACCATCTCACTAGTTGGTGTGTTCATTGCATTCTCTCTTCCAGTTACCTCTCTATTGTTTGCTTCTTTTGATTGAGGTGCATTGTTGCTGGTGAAGGCAGTTAGTGATGGTTAGGTGATAAATTTTCTACCTGTTGTCGAACTTGTTGCACTAGGTGTTTTAGGGTTGTTTTGGTTTGTTGAACTTGGTGTGCCTTTTGTGCCAGCATTAGTGCTATTAGGTCCTGCTGGCTTTTTCTTTTCCTTTTGTTGATTACTATCTTTTTTCCTTACCATTTTCTATTATGATCAGATGTTTAATCAGCATTTTGCCTCACAACATATTGAAATTTCAATCTTTGTAAATTATTATAGCGTATATGTGATGTACACTCACCACATACCACTAATAACATGAGCACTGAGGTTAACTACTCTATCCAGCTACATACTGGCTTTGGCGACAGGGGTGATCCTGCTCTAGTGTCTTACTTAGGGGCTTAGTACCACTGTTGGCATGGTTATCACTCACAAATGAATAGAGTACTAATGCAAGAAGAGTGGCTGCTATGGCTGCCACATGGTCAAATAAAGGAACTAAGACAATGGGTAATGATTGAATGCCACTTGGGGAGCAGTTGCTCAGGGAACTAGGGATGTGCTAGCAGTCCTTCTCCCAATGAGTCTACCAGGCAAAAGGCCAAGGTGACATCTGCCACGCTGTTTTATAGTGGTGGCGGGGTGACATCACTCTGTAGTGATGTCATGATGATGACATAGCTGATGCAACAGCATTCTAATGATGCTATGTCACCTGCACATGCACACTAAGGACTATTGGGTTGGAAGGTAGGAACAGGTTATTACAGCCTAGCACCACCAGAGTAGTGATGCTCAAAAAGCCTCCCAGGCAGCCAATGGCTGAGTGGCACTAGGCTAACACCACTAAGTAGCCAAAATTGAGCCAGAAAAATAAGGTGGGGACCCCAGCACATCACACTCTCCCCCAGGCAACCATACCCACCCTCAGGCATGCTTTATTGAGATCATGCTGAAATAAATACATAAAAGTCACAACGAATGGTAACAAGTAATGCACAATAATGGTCTACTACACAAAAGGGTAAATTACAACAAGCTACAATAAGTTTAAAACAGTAAGTATAAATCAAGAATTATGCAGTCACAGTCATGGTCATGGCAACAGTTGATGGTGGCACCACTGAATCTTCGTGGTGCAACTCCTTTGAGTTGGTCCTCTTGCAGGGTGAGGCCCCAGTGTCCTCTGGGTTGTCCATTTGTGCGTGGCACCTTTGGGTCATAGGTGAGGCAGCCTCTTCCTTGGCCATGGTCCTGTTCACAGACAAGTGTAAAATCACTGTGGATGCTTGAAACATCATCCTCACTCATGGTCTCAGCACCCTCCAAGGGCAGCATCAGTATGGTGAGCAGCTGGGTGGCTGGCATTGCCAGGGTCCTGGTGACATCCCTCAATGTCAGTTTTGTGGAGTGCTGGAAGCCAGGTAGTAAGGCTCCAACATCAGAATAGCAGCTGGTCTCCAGGGGAGTGGCTTGAGTAACAGTATCATCTGATCCTGGTGCCAGGGGCACCTTACTTGGGTCTGCATCCCACTCAATCACATCAGGAAAGACCTCCTCATCCCCTAGTAGTTCTTTCATCAGATCTTGTGGATCAGTCCACATAGGCACTGCCTGGGCAGCTGGTGTGGGGGGAAATCCAGGCAGTGGTGCCACTGATGTGGGCAGCACCAGCAGAGTCTCTCCTCCTGGGGCTAATCCAGACAAATCATGGGGGTGTAGAGGGGCTGATGATGGGATGTAGCTGGTGCTTCTTTCTTTCTCCTGAGCTAACTGGCCTACTGTGCTTTTGAGGGTGGTGCCCCTCATGATCACCTCAGTGATTACCCTGCCTCAGCCCACTCCTCCACTAGGAGTGGCATTCCTGATCCAAGGGCTCCTCTTGCTACTGTAAAGGTCATCAGATACCAGCCAACCAACATCATAATATTTAATCACCCTCAGCAGGCTGCTGTCATGACTCAGGTCATGTTCATGAAGACAGCAGATTGTGTTGTCAACATCTAGGGGAGGATCAGTTTCATAGCAACAATGTACTCCCAGAAACACCTGTGGAGGTGGTTGTTGATGGCAAAGGCCTCAGGATCAAAACCACAAGCATGCAGCAGTGCCGGTGAGCCAGTATTGGTCCCTCAGGGAGGTGGCATGGATGTCCCGGTGGCCCAGCTCAACAAAGTTTTTTGGCAGGAACTCGTAGCACCACAACTGGAGAGGCTCTGGTGGACAGAACATGGCTGAGGGCCTATAGTGCTCCAGTTTGACCCAGTGCAGTTGGCTACTCAAACACTCTTCGGGGTCCACCACAGGGTTGGGTGACTTGTTCTGTGTCCACTTCATGGTTGGTGAAATCCTAGCCCTCCTTGCCTCTTGCTCATGATGCATTGCCTCAGCCATTGCAGATACCACCCTGTCAGACCAGTCTTTCTTCCATGACTTGTGTCTTGTCATAGTGTCTCTGGCAGTGCTAGCTGGGGTCAGAGTAGTCACTCTGGAAGGGGGCATCTGAGAGGCACCACCACTTTGGGTGGCCTGCCAGTATGCTGCTGCCTGAGCTTGGGCAGTGGCCTGGTGCTCTCTAATTTGTTTGCCAGCATGGTGACCTTTCCTTTTCCATGTTCAGGCTAACTCAGTACTGCTCAAGCACAATGCAGGGCTAGCAGGCCATGTGACTGGACTGATGCCAAGCACTGCTGGACTGACATGATGGGCCCAGTTGGGGGAAGATGGCTGGGGTGCACATCAGTTTCACAAAGCCAATCTGCCAGCACCACTTTGAGAGGCTGATCTCGAGGCACTTCTTCTATCCTGGCCAGGGGGGTTGATGATGGTGTCCCAGTCCCTGGGCCTGGAAAGCCAAGCAGCGGTGGCCCCTTCTGGTTCCACCACTATTCTAACATCCTTGGTTTTCATCCTCTCATCTTGTTTGCAGTGTTGTTTGCCTAGCATGTCCCTCACAGAAACCACCAGGAAGTGGTCAGGGGTCAAAGTTCTCATGGCCTCACATCTCCGGAGCAGGTTCCCAATGCTCTGCATGATAAGCTTCTCCTCTGCCCCCTGGGTGGGGGTGGCCTCCAGGCGAGACAAGCTGGGCAACAGCTCCAAAACTTGGGGCATAACCCTGAATGTCAAAGGCTCATCGAGCCCTGCCAGTGCATCTCCAGCCTCACTTGGGGGCAACTCAAACATGGTACCTACTGCACTGTCAGCCATGAGATAGGTGTTCATTGTGTGTGGAATAGTGGGTGTGGCGGGGGGGGGGGGTACCTGGGGCAGCACTGAGCCTCTGGAGGATGCTCACCTGGCAGGGTGTGTTAGGTACTGAACTCTTCCAGGACACTGCTTGCCCACCATCTAGGTATCTCTGGCAGGATGGTGCACAGTGGCTGGTGTTGTGGGCCTCATCAGCCCAGACCTCCAGGCACCCTCAGATGAAGGCTGCCTTCCATGCCACCATATATGCATCACCCATCTGCAAGGAGACCAGGTCGCCCATGTGTCCAACTGCATCATATGCAATTTGGATGAATTGGTGCACAGCCATGGTGGCAGTCCTGCTGGCTACTCCAAGCCCACACCACTCATTCCACAAAAGGGCAATCTGCAGGGCCATCTTCTGGCACACATCCTCCCAGACCTGGCAGTGCTTGGCCTCAAAATCATGTTGGCACCACAAGTTTATGTAGGACTGAGGTAGGTTGGCATGGGCACCCTGAGAGGCTGCCAGCTGGTCTAACTCTGCTCATGCAATGTCAAAAGCACACTGGTGATCCACATAAGACAAACAGTCATGTAAAACAACTAGCTGTTCAGTGGAGTCTGGGGAGCACCATGCATGCTCCACCACCATCTGGGCAATATCTGTATCTATAGTACTGTGGTAGCACTTCTCCAGTAGGGGAGTGACCATATTATCCCAGCACCCACCAATGGGGTGGCCACCAAGTTAGCAGTGCCAGGGTCATAGGCTATCCAATAGCTCAAACAGGAATGGGTCTGACATAGCAGTCCAACTGGTGTGAATGCTGCCCAAGGTCTGTAGGAAGGGAATCCCTGTGGGGGTTTTATACCCCTTAGTGATGTCTTTGTGACATCATCCTGCCTCGTCTTGATTTCGCACTGAAGTGGTCATGTGACAGGTTTCTCCCCCTCATTAGCAGCTTGGACTTTGAAGAGTCAACATGCCAGAGGGTCTCCCTCCTGGGACCAAGGTAGGTACCCACCCTAGCCCCACCCCATGGGTGGGGTCAACCCAGTGGTTTCTGCCTAACAGTGCTGCTCACCAAATTTACAGTTGCTGTCTTTAGTGCTGCCAACCTGACACTGCTTCATGGTTTTCCCACCTGTGGCCTTGGTTGGTGGTGGTACAAACTCTCCCCAGGTTAATGTTGTACCCTCTTCCTTACAGAATGTCAAAGTAATACTGACACCACAACAGACCAATGGTGAAAAGACTGATGATGCATCACAGAAGAGCCTGGCCCTGCCAGATGGTGACACAACACAGGACCCACCCACTGACTCACAGGCTGGCTCAGAGGCTGGCAACACTACAGAGTGCCACCTCAGGTAATCAGCCTCACCACAGCAGCACAGATGCACATGGCAATGCTGGATCACATCACCTTGATAGTGACCCAGATGATGACAAGGATACTGCCACCCCCAGGTGCCAGCCAGTGGCACCTATTGAGTGTTCTGCATGGAAGTCAACTGGAGCTTTCTAGGTGGCTAGTGAAGGACTCCAATTGGGGACTGACACCACACTAGGATGAGTTTATTGCTTGCTAATTTGTCAGTATCATTTCTACTTGTGGTCTTAGCGTGTAATTATACCCAATGTTAATCAGTAGCAGTGTCAAGATTTTTTTTGTCATGGACAGAGTCCCAGTGGATGTGCCTACTGTGACCCACCTGGCCAGTGATGCAGAGGATGCCACTGGCCAACCTGCCACCAACAACATGGAGGAATGGGTTGTTGAGCCAGTAGTAGAAGGCGGGGTAGCCAAGGGAGTGATGGCCACTCACCCAGCACCTGAAGTCAGGGCCTGGAGAGTGCTGCTGCCTCAGCTTCCACAACCCCACCGGGATGCTAGACAATATGCAATACATGTGATGATGCAGGAGTGGGACAGGAACAGGAACATTGTTGACCCTGCCCCACACTTATTCAATAATTGGGTGTTGCTGGACCTACTAAGTGGAGACACTATAGGACTGACCAAAAATCATCACCCTAGAAACCACCCCTGCCCAATGTGTGATGTTCTTTGGGTGGAGGGTATGGGGTTAAGGCCTCTTCCATGAGGATTCCATGCCCCTGGCCACCCTCCTGTCCCTTGGGCTGAAGGACTGGATAGGTCACATTGTGGAGCTGATAGCTGAGCCCATCTTGGTAGGCAGGGCCAGGAGGTTGGAGGTTGCTGACATGACTGCCAGAGCCAATGGCCATGGCCACATGGCCCCAAGGGGGGTGAGGGGCCTTGTGCAACTACCCGAGGGGATGCCGAGATGGCTGCACACCCCTCTTCCACTGCCCACCACCAAAGCCAATGTGGCAGATGTGCTTGTGGGTGCTGGACCCCCCACCTTGGTGGTGGGGGAGGCTGAGGAAGACAACCCAGAGCATCCAGCTTTGGCTGCAAGTCATGCCACCCCCTTCCCTGATTCAGGGAGGGGAGGCAGAACAGTAGGGAGGAGGAAAGGCTGCCCTTGCAATCAGGCCTTGCCAGTGTTACCCAGACCACATCGGGGCTGAGCATCACTCAACCCTTGGGATGTGGAGGATGGCTATGACTCGGACAGCTCTCATTCCTCTCACTTCTCAGTTGATAGCTGTGGGAACCACAGGCACCGGTACTATGGCAAGCCCAATATCCCACAGCTCAAGGTGATGGGAGAGGACCATGTGAGGAAGTCTCTCATCTGGAGAAACATCATACAGAGCAACAACAGGATGGTTGACCCCAGTGTGCTGAGAACCAGCATCATGTCCACCATCATGAACTTGCTGGGTGCCGCCTCTGTTACCTTTGAGCCTACAGCAGAGAAGATGATAAGGCAGTTAGGCTTCTTCTATGGAGTATCATGCAATTACAACCAAACACTTCAGGACCTTTACGCAATGTGCCAGTACTCAGATAAGAGTGTTGGTGACTTCATGGGGTGCATCTTGGACTATGTAGAGCTGGTGCACAGCTGTTTCCCCAAGAACCTGCCCAGGAGGGAGGTGAATCATGTATGCAAGGAGCGGCCTCAAAGGAGACCTGTGGCAGGCTGTGTCCTACCTACAGGACAGATTGGGCAAGCTTACTTTTGAAGAACTGCTCATCAAGATCAAGTCCAATATGGGGGTTAATGGCCACTGGGATGACAGGTATAATGAACAGAAGGCCTGGCCCCAGCCTGCAGGTAAGGCCCACATGGCCATTTTTGGGTCAGCATCACCTATGTCATCCAATCTGAAAGGAGCCTCTGGAGCTTCAGATGAGGAGGATGAGAGCCTAGTCCCTTTCAATGTGTGCTTGACGTGCACTGTTGAAGTGCTGATGCTTCAGCTGTGGGTCAGATAAACATCTGATCCGTGAATACCCAGACAAGGAAGCTTATCAGTGGCATTTAAATAGCAAAGGGGGTCTGAAGAGGGGAGGTTGGAATCCCCTGAAGGAAAGCACTGGGTGCTCCCAGACAAAAACCTCTGACTAAGGTCATGCCATGGGCACACCCCTTCATTAACCAAGATGTTGATGGTAGATGGGTGGGAAGGGACAAGGTGGGCTGTGTTTGGGTGGATGGTGAACCCTGTCTTGAGTTGATTGACACAGGGTCCACTGTCAACCTGGTGACACCAGACTACATCACCAACTGAGGCCTACATGTCTATTCCCTCTCTGACCTCCACACCAAGGGCAGGGTGGTCATCGACAGGATCGGAGGACAGCACTCAGAAGTCATGGGCTATGTTGTAGTTCAGATCCAGGTAGACAGTGTTGCTGGGTTCAACAAAGACCATGTGGCCCTTGTACTGTCTCACCAGTTGGAGTTTACTGAGCAGGTCCCTGTGTTGTTGGGGATGCCAATGATAGACAGGGTGGTGCAAGCTATTAAGGAGAGTGAACTTGACAAACTGGCTGTGTCCTGGGCCAACGCTTGAGTCAGCAAGCTCCTGAGGGTGTGGGTGGTGCAGGTCCCCACCAAAGAAGGCCATGAGTGGTGCTGTTGAGGAACCGTCTGGTGGAGAGGAAGACCCAATTGACTATGGAAAGGTGGCAATTCTCCTCAAGGAAGCTGTGTTGTACCCCTTTTCCCACTGTTGTCAGGTGTAGGGCACCCACGATGTTCCAAGAGAGGTGCCTGCAGGTGATGACCACCAAGTTACAAGACAGTGATGGTCACCTCCCCATGGGCATCTGCCCCCAGTCATCCATCACAGAGTTGATGGTGGGTTCCAGGAAGACATCTGTGGTGTTGGAAAATCAAATGAGTGTTGAAGGTGGGAGCCCCCATCACTCATGTGGCAGCCACTAACATGGTCCCTGGTCCCTGACAAATACATCCTACCTGGACTGGTAGAAGAACTTGATTGAGAGCTGGGCACCAAAGTCTGGCACTCTATACACCTCACAGTTGGTGAACATCAGGAGAAGCTGATGGAGAAGCTCAACCTTAGCAGCCTTGTCACTTGGCCCAAGGCTGAGGTGCAAAAGGTGTGGGCACTCCTGAAGGAATACCATGATGTCTTCTCACTCAAGTCTTGCAAGCTGGGATGCACAAGCACTGTGGAGTATGAGATAGTGGTAGACAATGAGACCCTGATCAAGGAGAGGTTTCATTGTATTATGCCACACATGGTGGAGGAGGTGCAGAAACACCTGCAGAGCATGCAGGAAGCTGGCACCATTACACCTAGCACAAGCCTGTGGAGCAATGCCATCATCCTGGTCAGGAAAAAGGATGGAGGCCTTTGATTTTGCAGTGCCTTAACGATCACACTAAGAAAGACTCCTATCCCCTGCCCCACATCCAGGAGATGCTTGACTATTTACACAGCACTCACAATTTTTCCAGCATGGATTTCTTGTCAGGGTTCTGGCAGGTGCTGATGAGCCTGGGATCTAAGAAGTACACCACTTTCACGGTGGGCAACCTCAGATTCTTCGAGTGCGAGTGCATGCCCTTTGGTCTGTGCAATGCTCCCACCACTTTCCAGAGGTTGATACAGAACTGTCTGGAGGAGCTCAACCTCACCTACTGTCTGCTTTACTTGGATGATGTGATCATCTACTCAGACACTGAGGCAGAGCATGTAGAGTGCCTCCAGGCTGTCTTTGACTGCTTCTGTGAGCACAACCTGAAGCTTAAGCCATCCAAGTGTTGCTTCTTCCAGGAAGAGATCACCTACTTGGTGCATCATGTCTCCAAAGCAGGGATAAGGCCCAGCAAGGACAACCTGTGGGCTCTGGCCAAAGCACTGGGGGATCTAGCCCAGACAGAAGAAGGTGCTGGTTTTGTGCATCTCCAGAGTAACCTGGTGGTGCATAATGATTTCCTTTTCATCAGGCGAACTCTAGGGGTGAATCCCAGGCTTTTCTGCTATTTATGGTCCCCTTGGCACACCATCAGTGGGCACTCAATGGGTGCCATTGAGATGCAGGATGCCAGGGGCAAAATCAAACTGTGAGTTTGCTGAAGGAGTGCTTCTGGTGGCTCCAGATGACAGAGCGTGCCAAGGCATCTATACATGGGTGCCACCAGTACATCCAACATGAGGGGAAGGGCAGTATGGTGCCCCTGCATCCTATCATAGTGACCTCCCTGCTCGATCTCTTGCATATTGACCACACAACTATGGAGCAAACAGCTCCACTAAATGAACAACCAAAGGTTGTTAACATTCTGGCCTTAACGGACCATTTCACAAGGTTTGCAGCAGCATATGTCACCAAGGACTAGAAGGCCAAGACTATAGCCAAGGTCCTTTATGAGAACTTCATGTCAGTGTTCAGGGCCCCCTCATGCTTGCTTAGTGACAGGGGAGCCAACTTTCTTAGTAATGTGATCAAAGAACTATGCAAGCTGCTGGAAGTCCAGCACTGCCATACAATGCCCTACCACACTCAAACCAATGGTCAGCAGTGACTGGATAGAGCCCCTTCTACTTAATGTTTGGCAGATAGCCCCAACTCCCTCTCAACTTCTACTTCCCCACAATTCAGGGAGACAAGCAGTCAAGACATGTACCAGAGTACATCGCCTCCATCCAGGAGCACTTGCAACTGGCCTTCAATATGGCCAGGCAATCACAGGATGAAGAGGCAAAGCATCAGAAGTGGTTATACAATTGCAGAACTGACACTGCTACTCTATGGCCTGGGGATGTTGTCCTCATAAGGAGTGATGCCTATGTAGGAAAACGGAAGCTGAAGGATCAGTGGAGTGATACTTCATACAAGGTCATAGATTGTCATCACAGATGATGCACCCATATATTGTATCAGAGATGCTGATGGTGTGATGGGCTGTCGAGAGTTATACTAGTGGAAACCCGGTTTCGCGCCAAAATACGGGAAACTCCAGCACACCAGGGCTAAAT
>JBCAUI010253079.1:0-16141 GCA_038406195.1 Haplosyllis anthogorgicola
CATGTAGTCTCATGAAAGGTGCAAGTTGAACTAATTAAAGATGGCTACTAATGATGCTAATGCATAACTCTAATTAAACAATAGGATAGTCTGTAGACTGTCACATGACCGCTGGTGGTGGGAAGCCTGTGGTGCCCCTGGGGTTAACTCTAACTGCAGTGTCTAGACTGCAGCACTCCTGGTGGTAACTTTAACCAAAGTCTAATCCTTTGACACATGTGACTAATTCCATGTATAAATGTTTGTATTTTCAAACAATTAGAATAATAACATTAATTTGTTGGTTTATTTTTAGATGTTATTTGTATATTGTAATCTATTAAATATTGATTAGTTTCAGATGTAATGTAAATTTTACACGCCAAAAATGCAGTAGGGAAGGAAGTGTAGGTTGTATTTATTGCCCGTCAGGTGCTGCCACAATTGTGGGGCGGCAGAAAATTTCTTTATGCTTTACCATTGCAGTTCAGCACACCATCACATAATTGTAGCTATAAAATCGCGGATTGTAAGTTACACTTTTTACTCTACTGAATCAGAAACGTTCCAGTCGCTGATGTGACAAAATCATTCTAATAAAAATGTGACAAGCTTATTCTTATCAACATGTTCATTTTTTGACATCACATGCACACGGTAGACATACCATATAGGGAGTTACATAATGGAGTAGGTAGACGAAAAGACGTATCTCCATCCTAAACACAACACAAGCTGTACAGGAACGAGAGCGATACAGCTTCATGGCTGTCTGAATCAATATACCCGACGAGGTTAAGTTACACGTTTATCTACGCCCTGTACGCGTAGGTTTTAGACAGTGCACAGTACATTTAAAATGTAAAGCCGCGCGAAGAAATACAAAAATTACCATACATTGGACGTATTCGTTTCTCATGAAAAAACTGCAGGCACGTGCGTTACAAGCTGTTGGATCATAGGATTTACTACAAAAATGTGCGCGCACTGTTGCCTATAATGGGCCCATTGAAATATTCTGATGGAAACACCAGATAAATAAATGTGTTAGTTGAGATAAAAAGGCTAGTGTGATCGTTGCATCCTCAGATTATGAAATTACTACTAAATGTTAAGCCTCCCCCTCCCCGCTCATTCAATTCAATTCTTGCGAGGCGCTTAACTTTTGACAGTAATTTCATGATCTGTACGTCTATTATCAACTTTCTTATTAATTCAACTAACCTACTGCTTCCGTCGGCTCTCCCGGTGCTTTCACCAATGTTTCACTCTGTGAGTTCCGATAGAGCCTGGAGGCTAGTTTGTAAGACGATGTTGATAGGAAATTTGGAAATGACTACGTCGATGGCGACCGTCAAGTTATTCGGCGTTTTTACGTCAACCTTTGAGGCAGAAGTCTGTGATTTCAGAACTCTTCTCACGTTAAGCGTGTCACTTAAGCTCTCTAATACACCTCTCGCTGAAAACGTCACAGGAACTGATATGCAAATTAGGCAAAGGTAGAAGAAGAAGAAACAGTAACAAGACAAGGAAACAAGACAAGGAAATTTATCTCAAAATTACATAATTTTCATTTGTTAATTGGATTTAAAAACACGTGAACACACTATAAAGCGTAATTTTATGGTTTTGAAAACGTAAGTTTAATTTTACATTGAATTCATAGTTTGTCAGCTAATTGATGTAAGTAATGTGAGCAATGAAAACTGACAGTGTGCTGTTAATTGAGAGACTCTTTATCTTTGTAAGGGTAGTTCTGGATTCAAAAGTCTATTTGGAAACAATGACATTTAACTTTTTGATGCAAAGAAAAGTATATGACAGTGTTATTGTCCATTGTTTCGCAAATTTATGGTGCAATTAATGGTTGACTTAGTTAGCTGAAACAGCCCTTGAAATTAGAATCGTATTTCGCAACAGACAACAAAATAATTTCCCATAGCCTTTGTTCCAAACTGTTTTATCCTCTGGTAATTAGCTGATGAAAAATATATTGTAAATTTAAAGAACTGTATTAAGTGGTAAGTTATCCTAGACCACGAGTTGGTAGTGGAAAACTAGACCCGAGATTTATCGAGGGTCTAACTTTCAACTACCAACAAGTGGTCTAGGCTAACTTACCACAAATACAGTTCTTTAAATTAATTCTACCAGTATTACCAAGAGTCTATTAAAATAATAAAAAAAAACAGTTTTAAGGGTGGAAAAAGCATTATGGAGTGGAAAAATTAAACTTACCTTTTCAAATGTACCCTCTCCTACTGGTCACATGACCACTTTTAGCCAATGGCAGTGCTTGTACATTTTTTAACTTACCTTTTTAAACTTACCTTTTTAAACTTATCCTCTGCCACTAGTCACATGATCACTTTTAACCAATAGGAATGCTTAGTTCAGTGAAGGGAAGGTGGGTGAGTTATTCTAGACCTTAAGTGTTGGTTTGTAGTAACTAATGTGAGTTAAGCGTGGTAAAATGAATCAGAAACAACAGTGGCGAAAAATTTCCAACAGCAACACAGTTTGACATTATGTATTATCAAATATTAATAGAATTTTCATCTCTTCTACTGTTATAGTTGATACACTAAGGACTTAACCGAAATTCTTCTGTCATCTGCAGCTTCAAAGACAACACACATCACATCGGAGACAAGCATTACGCAGCATTACGCCTACAGGTACAGAACCGACGTCTTACAATGGAAAACATGCTGCGAGGTGAGTGTGCAGAATCTGTAGAGTTGTCGATTTTAATATCTCTATGCAAATCTATGATGAAAATCTTGACGGCAAGAAAAAAATAATCACAGAAGTGTGGGGAAGGGAAGAGATCTCTAAGGCAATAAAAATGCAATGAAAATGAAAATCTCGGCCTTAGACAGGCTAAGTTACGCTGACACGTCAACAATGACGTCAACAGTGAAATAGATAACATTAGAACGACGTTACTTTTATGACGTCATGTAACTAGGCGTCTGTATTACCACTAATCCAAACTTTGGGTCATTTTGTGCTCTGATAGAAAGGGTAAGCAGGGGCGGATCCAGGATTTCCCGTTGGGGGGAGGGGGCGCCCGGCCCGTTGGGGTGGGGTGCCACCCCTATTTTCGCCCAAAATTTAGCGGAAAGCGCATGAAAACAGAGAAAATTTGGGCCGTTGAGGGGAGGGGCGCGCGCCGGCGGCGCCCCCCTAGATCCGCCAATGGTAAGGGCAACAGAAAGCCTTACAACAATAAAGAATAAAAAAGTCCATGCCGTGATACAGATGCACATAAAGGTGCTGTATTAAATAACTGAATGTTAGCAATATGTTGTCGGGTGCCTGGCAGTTTTAGGTGTGGCGAAGAAAAATAGTGGAATGAATGTCAAAGGCTGAGCAGATAGTGCATTAGATAGCAGTGAAATTACGTTAATGGAAGCAGAGGTACCTGGATATTCCAAAATAAATCCTAACAGTATATGTGTGTGGAATGATACACAATGGATGTGACAGCACTTTCATGTAACAGTACTGCATGAAAGAACGTCAATAATTTTTAGAGATTCTTACTTTTCAACATTCCTTAAAGTTTATTGTAAATTTGAACAGTTGCAGCCTCATGCTGTGTTTTCTAAAGAACACAAAAAACAGCATGAATTCAAATGTTCATATGGTAGGATTACAGTAGGGAACCAAGTGTACATCGCGTTTGTTGCCCGACAGGTATTGCCACAGTTGTGTGCTGGCGAAAATTTTCGAATAGTTTAGTATTGCATTTCAACACGCCATCACACAATTGTAGCCGTAAAATCTCGCTTAATAACAAACATTTTGTTCCCTGATGATAACATAGATTAACTTCCTAGAAGTAAGGGTTAACACATCCTTATCTGGTGAGTATCTCTGATGTAACACAGCTATAGTCCTTCAAATTTAATAATATTTTTGTTATTGTACTTCCAGGTATTTTCGTTTTGGCTACAGTAATAATTAGTATCCAATGCACAGACATACACGTATACAGGAAGCAGATGTCAGATGAACTGGACATTCCAGAGGACATTCCAGATAACGCATCAATAGTCGCCATCAACAACAACTTCATCTCCAGACTCGGAGCAAACTCATTCCAAAATCTAAAAGGTTGCAAGGAACTAGATTTGGACTTTAACTTTATATCGGAAATCGAGCCAGGAGCATTCTCTGGTCTGGACAACCTCACAACGTTGTCTCTTCAAAACCAGATTGGTCTGACAACGTTGAAGAAAAACATGTTTATTGGCCTGGACAATTTGAAATACCTGCAGCTGGCAAGAAACGTCATCAGCAAGATAGAAAATGGGACTTTTACAGGTTTGGGGCAAGTAGTATTCCTGGACCTGACCAAGAACCGACTAAGGTCCATTAACAGAGGTATGTTCACAGGACTGGAGTCTCTGGAGTGGTTGGCTCTGAGCAAAAACCGAATTTCAACAACATACTCAGAATTCCTCCTAGATCTACCCCGACAAGGAATCTCCCTGGCCATCGACCACAATCCCCTGGACTGTGACTTCCTGTGTTGGTTGAGGTATGAGGATAGAACGGGCAGGATTACTCTCGTGAACAATCCCACCTGCGATGACATTTACAACGTGGATTCGGAATCTTGTTTCGGCATTTTAGAAGGTTTGTTTTTATCTTACCTTTCTCTTGAACCAGTTATTTTAGGACAAGTTGGGTGGCACAAGAGTGTGTGCGTGAAAATTGGACTTTTTCATTATCAGAGGCCTCATTAATCATTTTCACAACCTAACATAGCAAATTTGGCGGATAGATTGGCACTAGTAACGAGAATTTAAACTTAGAAGATGACCAGTTTTACTAAATTCTTTCAAAGACACTAATATGAGTACATCACAAAAAATATTACCCTTTCCCCTGTTCTCATCTGGCTATCAGAAATAATTCAATTTAACCAATTATGCCAGAGCAATACCTTGACAAAACAGGGGTACCAGTGGCCTCACATATTTTAATTTCCTTGACATTTTCACGACATGTGAAATTCCCTTCCTCAATTATTTTGCTAATACAAATCTATCTTGCTAATATTTCAACGTGATTAATGAGGCAGTTGCAAACACCTAAACGGGCTGTTAAGAGGGATTCTCCTTTTTCTCAAGATTCTAATAGATCTTATTGGATTTTCTCAACGAAAAGCAAAGCAATTAAGATGGATTTTGCGGAAAATAGGGGTTTAAAGGATTAAATAACATTAAGTGAAAAGTAAACTGTGAATTTCACCCACATTTTAATAAATTACGGTTGTAATCACATACCCATCTCAAATTTATATTGATCAGAAAATGAAACTTTGCAATCTATGGCAGATAATGAATTTACTGTTAAAAGTTTAGAGCCCAGCAAAAATTGAGATTCTTGCTGAGTTCATTCAATTCAATTGTTGCGGGACGCTTAACTTTTGATAGTAATTTCATCATCTGTAACCTGTCTCCCATAAATTGGGATCATGGAAATATTGTGATGTAAACCCTAAATGAAATAAATGTTCTAGTTGAAAAAAATGGTTAATGTGATCATTGCATCATCCTTTCTGTAATTGACTCACTAATCATTAAACATACTTATGATTTTATAGAAGCAATTGAGGAAGAACATCGTCCAACAACAAGACCTATAACGCACACCCCTACCACCACTACTACTACTAAAGCACCGGATTACAACATGTACGATGAACTGTACAACGAATGGTCCAAAGAGTCGGAGAGTGGGGAGGATGAAGAAGTGAATGATGACCAAACTGTGGAACCACCAGGTAGTGAAAAACATGCAGAAGACACTGGATATTGGGTTAATAAAACAACTAATGTAACTGATACAGAACAGGAAGATGCGGTGTCTGATGTTGAACTGGATTTTGCTGGGAATGATACAAATGAAACCAATGAGGAAACAACTGATAAACCGTATGGTGAAATGTATGATGAAGACATGTATGAGGAATGGTATGGTGAAGAAGTCAATGAAACAAATAATGAAATGAATGAAGTTACTACAGATAAACCAACAGAAAAGCCATTGTACAAGGACTGGTATGACGAAGAAGGCGATGGTATGTATGAAGATGAAAAGGATAGTAATGAGAATGAAGAGGAACCAAAGGGGGAACCATCTCAGTATGGCTATGACTGGTATGATGATGCGTCAAGTGAGATGTCAGATGAAGCAGAAAATGAAACTGACATTAAAACAATATATGTTAAGCCCAGTTACGTTGAGAACGATGGCTTTATACCCGAGGAACCAACCACTGACGAACAATATGTAACGAATGACCCGATGTGGCTTGAGCGCGATGCTTACGAGTATGACGATGACTCTAATTACGAACAGTACAACCGGAAGAATGAACCAGCGAACAATCAAGACCGACGAGCCTACGACTATTATGATGATCATGCGTATCAGACGCGGAAACCTGCGAGTCAAGTGGAGGAATATGAAGGTAAAAATTGGGATATAATTAATGTTCATGTCTCTGGCTATCTCTCCCTCTGTCTCACTAACTCACACACCAATTATTTCATAGTCTATATCTCTGTCATTGCCTCTGTCTATCAGTCTCTCATTACACAGAAATCGTATTGACATGTAGTCACGCCTACTTATCTGTCTATCAACATCTTGTAATCTAACCTATGATGTCACAACCAATAAGAGTGATTCTTGTGTTAGTATATAAGGCAATCTAAACTGTTGCTCAGGGCTTAACTTGTCGCCTTGGGATTCATTATCAATGTTTCCAATGGTGTAGAATAAAAGATAGATACAACCATTACACAAACTGTTTGACTTCTCTTAGTTATCATAACTAAATTCTGGAAAGACTAGAAGAGCTGTGAAGTAGAATCTTATTGCCCATTATGCGAACTCGGCTATATTTCAGCATCAAGTGTGCACATAAAAGTATGTAAGGGAGCTCCCACACGGTGCCACGTTTAAATTCTGATCTCTATCTCTCTGTCTCTGTCTGTCTGTCTCTCTGCCTCTATTTTTCCTTATTTCAATGTAATACCGTTTGGTTTTATTTATACAGTTTGACTACTTCCAGTTTTAATTCAACTGGCCAAAATATATCCCGTACTGATGTGTAAATTGTTGTTTGTAGATGGACTGGACAGAGACTTGGCCCTGGTCCTGGGAGTTACGATTGGAGGAACGTTGGTGACACTCGCTGCTGTGGCCGTGTACATCAAATGGTTTGCTCTATTATTATTTTTCAAAACATGAAGGAATGATTTTATGACGTTGTGTAAAATATTCAGCCACATACCCTTATTTGCTACTTGTTTTCTGGTAATTGGCAAAATAAATTGTAAGTGAAACGTGAATAATTATTATTCCACTACATCCAGTAATGCTTTAGATATCTACTCTGTTGCTTTAAAATACATAACTTCGATTAAAAGCCACAGCATGGTATTCCAGTGTCGAAAAATATAATCAATTTCAGTAGCAGATCATGAAATCACTATCAAAGTTTATCGCCAGACAACAATTAAATTGAATGAGCTTAGCATGAAATTTCATTCTTGTGAGAAGCGTAATTTTTACCAGTGATTTCATGATCTGATGTTTTTATGTGAAATTTCTTTATTTCAGGGAAGACATACTTTCGTGTTTGAGGCGGATCTGCAGGAGGAAGACGGAGGATAAGAAGAGCCTGATGGAGGAGGACGTGCTGGACAAGGAGGCGGAGACGAACGGGATCTACTCAACGTACGAGAAGAATGTCGTATAAGCAATAGGCTTGTCACACTGAAACCCAATAGTATTGTTGTACATCGAATGGGATTTTTATAAGATTATGTGTCTCCAGCGTGAACAATTACATCAATTCATCCAACTTTTATATGCCAAGACGTAGTGCCATACATTATAAAATATATCGTTATCATTACACCTTTTACTTTATTAAAATCAAATTACCGCAAGTAGGGGTTAGGTTTATGATAATGGTTTCTTGTTAATAAGAAGCTTTGTTTTGATGCACAATATTGAAGATAAATTACTTAGAAGCCGCACCACTCAATAATCTTACAACAAGACATCTTTCTGGATATGAGGAACACTTTTAGCGTATTTTTCCCTTAAAAACAGTGAATCCTTACACAATAGTCCAGTTGACGTTGTTAGTGTGACAAATTCCCTGAACCGAAGCAACGAATATCTGATGTAGAAATACACTATGATTTCCCATAACCTCAAACTTGAGTAGTAAAGTACATTTTAAAAACATTTTGTAATAATGTGGAGCTACGTCCGCTATCTTGTGTGCAGCACCTGATGGATTTTATTAATTTTATTGCTTCGTTTATCTACAGTTTATACAAAACTGTCTATGTAGATATTACTATACCGATACTTCAGAAAGTTCCAAAATATGTAGCTTCAAGTATCCCAGACTCAGATTATCCATTCTCGTAGTCAGTGTGAATGGGTTTTGACATTACATTTTGTGCCTACATTGTACCAATATTACACAAGTCGATCACTATTTGAAGACACAACAAATATCCTTGCATGATGAAAAAACAAACAGGATTCTTATTTAGGGATCAGTTTGAAATTAGTTGAACGCAAGTGAAAATGAAATATCGTAAAATTCATTTATTTTAATTCCTTCAATTTCCACTACATTTCACATGCAGCATCTGACTCGTTCATTGTTAGTTTAGTATTGTTACGTGTAAGTCTTCAGTAGAGCAGCAACATAGAACATTTAACACATAAACATAGAATACAGATGTACATAGATTAGAAATCTTTGGGATTTTTATTTCAAAAATCTTAACAGTTCAGTATTACAGCACAATATCTTGGAAAATGTGGGTCAAAAAATTTATGCTGTGTGACAAAAGTTTCCATGGAATAAAGAATTTTTATAACATTAAACGTAAAAATTATCTGGCGTTTAATGGCTGGTTAAGGCATTGACATAAACACTCTCAAGGCGGCGTTTACAATGAGGCTAAGAGGCAAGGCGTTTATGAGAGTTTGGTTCAGATCATGAAATTACCATTAAAAGTTAAGCGCCTCGTAGCAATTGAATTTCACGCTGAGCTCCCTATCTCGGCATGAAATTCTGTTGGGGGGCTTTTGATAGTAATTTCGTGATTTGGGGTAAGATAAGAAACAAAAGATTAACCGACAATGTGTTTATTGTTATAAAAAGCGCCTTTTATCTGTAAATTCAAATGTTGTACGACAGGGAAAATTTGTATCTTATAACATTTGAACTTCAAATGCGCATAACTGTTTTACATACATGCATATAACGTTCATTTGGCAATCATATAAAATCAAAATTAACATTTTTCGTCAGTGTGCGTATCTTTAAAAATGTTAATATTATAATTGTTTTCGTACGGGTTTAAACATGTCAGGTCTGTGGTAGAATCCTATAGTTTCATAACGCATAGTACGTACCCAACCGAGTGGCCTTAATAATGTAATGGAGTAAAAGGAGAAAACATTTATATTGCTAATGTTTCCCTTCCAGAGATTTAGCCATATCTTGTAATTTTTGAAACAATTTATTTCATTATTCGAGTAGAGAACCAAAGAGTGAAATTGTAAGAGAGTGAAATGAAATTCAAGTCCTGACGAAAAGATGTATTTTCATTTTAAAATTATGTTTTAAATCTTCATTGTTTCGTCAGACACAACGTAAGTGCTTTACATTTCCCGCTTTGTAGTTACTTTTAGATTTATCAAAAAGTAAAAATATTTTTTATCTTCGATCGCGGTTAAAGTGTTAATGATGAAAACAATAATGGACAGCATTTGGACTCATTAGGCAAAATTTTTGTATAAAATTTGAACCAAATAAAATGGGTTTGACCTTTTTTTAAATTGAAAACAAGTGTCCTCGTTGAATTATTCACTTTTAAGTCTGGTAATTTACTGGCCCTGAAGTACTCCTAGCTCCAGTGTGTCTCCCAGGCCAGCCGTGCAAGGGGCACTTACGACAAAGGCCACGGACAGACGGTCATTTTGGCCCAAACAAGTTCTAGGAGGTACTGCCACTTCCACGCAGCAAAACATGCTTTGCTAATATACGAGCCAAAAGTACAATCAAAATACCTGTCATACAAAAACGTAGGTTACAACTGCTGGCAGGGAAAAGGATAGAGAGCATTTACACAAAAACTACAAGTAATTGATTCATGTAAGTTTTTCCATCACAAACACATTTTACCTTCGATTAGCTTTTTCGAAATGATATTGAAAGTTTCAACTCGGTAAATGATTTTTATTTTTGCATTTGACTTTCCTAAAGACACTCTTACATGAAGTTACAAGATAGATTTCTATCTTAGTTTCTTATTTATTTACGTATCTTGTCCAAAGAGACAAAATTGTCTAAGTAAGTAAGCGAAGTTGTACTACATACTACTTTTGGTAGAATAACTAATATCTGTAACTTGAAATTTATCAATGGTTGACTTAAAGGGATAAAAAAACACATACAGATACAGAAGATCTATTTGTGTAGATATCAATTTCAATTAAGTAACTATGATAAATAAATATAGAAGCAAAAAGGGTAAAGAGAAAATAAGTACCAAAATTACAACAATTGCCGTAATCAGGCAATGTTAGAACTGTTAGATTTGTAATGACTGGAAATTGGTGCGTAATTTATATTGTATTTTTATTTCACTACATTGTCACAAATGTCAATCTCAGGAAACCAGATGAACATGAAGCCAAAACAACTATGTATTCTAGGTAACGCTTTTTTTTGTTTGCACATTTTTAGGAAAAACAAGAGAGACAGACAGACAGACAGACAGACAGACAGACAGACAGACAGACAGAGAAATTGACTGCTTCAAGCCAGGGTTGATCTATCGCTTTAATGGTAACTTATTAATGATTTTAAGGGTCACTTGTGATTTTCACTTGCTTCACTTGCTCAACATGAGCACATGTATATGGTTGTTAGCGGGCAGCCGACTACACTTTTCTTGTACTTTTGTGAACAAGCACTAACTACAGGCTTTCTGTATCAGTTGGGTAATAATGGGGGTCTTTTGTTTCAATAAAAATCACACAAAGCTAGTGTGCTCTATTGGTGTAGAAAGCAGGCAATGCCACTTCCGAAATTTATTTAATTTATTTGAGACAGTAGAATTTCACGTTGTGTCTTTCACTCAAACAAAGGCATCTGTTGCTCTAAAAAAATGAACATTTTGTCCTCTATTGTATTTTTTGCAGATTGCTTTTTTATTTTAACTTTGCTGATTAATGTGAGCTGTAGAGATGAGTACACACGAGATGGAGAATACTACAAAACGTACCTAAAGTTAACCGAGGTTCCAAAGTACCTTCCTGTGAGGACAACCAAGCTATTCCTCTACTCCAATTCTATAACTAACATCAGACCTGGAGAATTTTCTTACCTGTCTGAATGCACTGAACTTTGGTTGTCTGAAAACCGATTGACTAAACTCAGAGCTGATATGTTTAAGGGACTAATTGCCTTGAACAAACTGCATTTGTCTCATAATGAAATTAGTTACACAGAACCTGGTGCATTCTCTCATCTTCCAAATTGCACCGAATTGTACCTGTTCTGGAATCATCTGAAAGACATAACAGGAGATGTGTGGCTAGGACTCCAGTCTCTAGTGGAGTTAGATCTGGCTGACAACCATTTAATTGTTATCAGAGGAGACATGTTGACCGGGCTGGACTCACTAGAGGAACTGGTGTTAAGTCATAACAAGCTTAAAGTGGTGCAACCAGGAGCCTTCTTGAACCTTTCTCACCTGGAGTCACTCCAGCTCCAGGCTAATGAACTCAACACTCTGGTCGAGGATGTCTTTGATGCGAATAATTATGCAGACTCAGGTATGTGGGTATTTGTGAAATCTGTAACAGATTCCAAAGTAAGTTCTGACTACTGACTGTTCTCCTGTTTCCTGCTGCACAGTTTCTATTCATTTAAGACGAACTATAAATTTATCTGGCCTCCCTGGCGCAATGGTGGGTGCACAGGAGCATTTAGCGTGACTGGCTGCCTGCTCACAACCATATACAGAAACACAAGTGTGTAAGCATACAAGTGGCAGACTTTCCTTGGGGTTGGGCAGAGTCTGTAACATAGAGTACCAGTAGCCCCATAAAATAGACCTTGATACCCAAAATGTTATGTAGCATCTCATAAAATTGCTATCAATTTCTTAACGTCCCACAACAATTGAATTTCATGCTAGGATACTGAGACGAAGAATATCTCAGCGTGGAAACATATTCGCACAAAATTTTTAGAAATTTCATGATCTGTAGCAGAATATTTTGTTGATTGATTAGCTTATTAAGGTACAAATGGTCATCCTGCAGTGTTGAAGCTGGCGATTGGTGAGAACCCGCTGTGGTGTGACAGCAGGCTGTGCTGGATGACGGAAGCTGCTTGGTTAGAGTTCTTTCCATTCTACACCCCAAGCTGTATCAACATACCGCTACCCTGGGAAGAGGTGACGCTCGACTGTAAATGATGACACAGTAGAATGCACTTGTAGTTGAAAATTGTTAGTTTGTTCGATCAGAAAATATTATTACAGCCTAAATAATTTCAAGTGGGTCTTTTATGATAAGAATTGTTCATCATATTTGGTCTGAGTTACCATAAGAGACATTTGGCTTGTCACACTTTGGGTCCAGAAGATTTTTTTTCAGAAACAACTCTTTCATCATCTATTAAATTTATTTACACTGCAGAAGATAATTCACATGTAAATGACTTACAATTTTTTTTTTTTTTGTATTTAAATGATTGTATGTTTTTAGGAAGAATATGCTTTGAATGTGTAAACAAACAGTCCAGCTCCTTAACGGAACAACCCTAGTAGGCTCAATGTTTAGTTTGTTTTAACGGATAACTGTTCTTCTATCAACCTACGCATTAAATTAAAAGAAAAAATATTCTTGCACTGTGTAAGCTAAACGAATCAAATATTGGAATCTTACGTCGCTGTTTTTGCATAGCAATTCCTAAACAATTAAAAGATAATAAAATTTAAGTGATACAGGCAAGGTTTAATCACTTTTATATATGAAAAGAGAATTAAAATTTGATTAGCAGGTAGGTCATGAAGTGATACCACAAGTCAAGATGGAACAGAATAGGTTTAGGTTAGCTGGAGATTGTGGATCAAAACAAGTCAATTAACTACACTTGTAAACACCCTGAACTAGCAAATAACTATTACCCCGAGTTGCTGGCAGCTTAGTATATCGTACAGTGCATTATTGAGGATACGAATATATTCGTACGGTAATTTATCAACACTAATATCATTCTCATTATGTGCCAAGTCACAGGCTACATAGCCACGAATTGTAACCAGACATTAAACTATAAAACCACAAAAATAAACCTGTGTTGTTTATTGTCACTATTTTACCAAAAAATAAAAATCGTCTGTCTTTGTAAGTATTCACTATTTAATATTATAAAATATAGTTAAACCCTGTATTTTATCTCTAAACTATTGGAAATCATAAGCTTTTGATGTTAAACGAGACTAGAAAAATGAACTGTTCTTTAAGGCTAGAGTACTACAAGGTATAAACAACGAGTTGCCATGACACCGCATTTCTATTGCAATAGCGCCGTACCGTTGACAGAATAAATTTTGTATAATTTATTTTTGGAAAAAACTGTCACCTTACAATATTAGTCTTTATATAGTTGTATTTCAGTTTATCGTAGATACTTATTCCAGATAATATATTATTATTCTCTACTTCCGAATGCTTTCTTTTCAGACGTGGTTATCATCTGCTGTCATACCCACATGAGTCATGCCGAAAATGGCGAATATTACAACGTGGATTCTCGACTAATAGAAGTTCCAAACTATTTGATCACAATTTGATACTTAACATCAGGCCAGGAGAATTCTCTCTTTTATCCGTTTGCACTGAATTATTTCTAAGAAATAACATTCTGAAAGTTATAAGAAAGGATATGTGGTAGGGACTACAGTCACTTATTCAACTATCCCTAGATGGAAATAAAATAACTGAATTAAGAAAGGCACCATTTTCTCTCCTCACCTCTTGTACCAGACTATGGCTGCAGAATAATCAAATACGTGATATACATAACAATACATTTGTTGGATTTCTTTAGAAACTTTAAACTTTGATGGAAACTTTATAAGAGTTGTTGCGGATGGGGCCTTCTCTCACCTAATTAGTTGTAAGACTCTAATGTTGTCTGGCAACAGGTTCGATAAAATCGGAAATGGAATATAGAAAGATCTGAAGTCTCTAGTTCTACTAGATCTGAGCAGAAATCAGATAGGAATTATCAGTGCAGACGTTTGATGGGCTGAGCTCCCTGCTCTGGTTGGATCTGAGCTCCAACATTTTGTATACAATTGAACCTGGTGGATTTTCTAATCTTCCGAAATTAGACACGCTTCAACTGGACAACAACCTGCTCGGAACCTTATCAGAAAATGTATTCAATCCGGACCACAAACTGGATTTATCCATCAGTTACAATCCATTAACTGCGAATACGGGATCACTCCTTGTCGTATGTACGGGTTTAATTTTGGTTTACAAGTCGGTACAAGCAACATGAAAATTAAACGAATGTCGGGCAACAGTAGAGGACGAAGTATACATCGGCCATCAGTCCTGTCTTGCCATAGCTGTTTAAAGGACCAATATCTAAAGTTTTTGCGATACCCTATATTTCCTATTCGGTGTAACTAAAATTGGAATGTCAAGTTTGACACAGATTAACACAGTAGGGAACGAAATATACATCGCTTTTTTATTTCCGTTCAGTGATATGTGTAGCTGTGGAAAAGTCCTACATTTTTGTGTTGTCATCATCACAATATACTTTATATAACCCTCAAGTCTAATATTTCATCTTCCATGGAAAATGTTGGTAGCCCATTTGCGAGGACCTTTTTTATGAACATCAGATACAGGGGTGTGACACGGAAATCAATACTTCCTAAAAAGGATGCAATAAGGTAACACTGACTACATTTTTAACATGGGCCAATGGAGATAAATTGAAACCATTGTTCTAAATCTGCAAACATCATGGAAATATGAACAAAACTGGACACTTCCTTGCATAGATTCGGATCTAAAAGTAGTCATATATTGTATCCATGCACACATCTCCATTCGACTGTACAGTTGCCCACAGGAAAATATGAAATAAAATTCGAAAGGGCAAAGATTTTAAATTTTGTTTCAAATTTCATCTCATGTTCTGAGATAGTGATTTAGATAGCCAGTATGAGGATAGATATACTTGTCTGAGAATGTCATGAACACCATCACATGCATGTTCAATTGAAAAAGCATATTTATTTCCCATGCCCAGGGAAGTTAGGTAAATTAGGCGAATTTGCGGAATTAGACAGTGAAGTAAACACTAGTCTTAGAATATAAATAATATTGGTTTCCATGTAACCAATATTAGTATTAATACTAAAAGTAGTATCAACTCAACGGTCTTAGCAGACTTTGTGACAACATGATGGGCCAGGTTAATGTAAGTGATGTACCCTGGCCTTTGTATCTCTGCTGTTCCTTATCTGGTGTAATATTTTCAGAAGCTCCAAGTCCAAGCCCGGTCGGGGTCTCTGAAAATTTTCTTCCACCCTCCTTCACTCACACCCTCCCCATTTCCACAGACCCCGACGGAGTCTCTGCAAAATAGGGGGCGTCTGAAAATGTTACACTGGTCTGAACCTTACAAGATTACCGACTGATTTGCTCTGTACTGTTGGTGTGTACATAAAAGCACATCTCCATCCTTGCAAAACTGAGCAGCACCCGACGGACAATAAATATACACTACACTTCATTCCCTACGATTTATTTTCTGAATGGAAGGCACGTGCATGGGCTGTCCTGCTGGCTCTCCAAACCCTGTCTGATTTTCGTTGGACAGCTTTAGTTTCACAGCTCGTTTCTATAAACTTAGCGCCCATCCTTTAACGTAACAGCAGAGTAAGGACACCTCATAGTGATACTGCCTTCTATGGACGAATACCGCCTTATTAGATGCTGACTCCTGCTGTTAGTGATTAATAGACCTCAATGCACTAGCAAAAGTATAAACACA
>JBCAUI010253190.1:0-16141 GCA_038406195.1 Haplosyllis anthogorgicola
ACTCGGCCCGGCTGTCTGATGTATGGCATCACTCGTTTTTCCAATTTAATAAGATTTTTCTTGTTGATACAAAAAATCAAAAACAAGATACAGTAGAACTTGTCTTGGACGATATCCTCATTTTTTATGACACTTCATTGGAAACAAAGTTGTTAAGACTAGTGTAAATGACCCTGTTTTGGGCGACACCCTACCTTTTACGACACTTTTGTGAGGGAAAAGTTCAGTGTCGCCCAAGACAAGTTCTACTGTAAGCATCTTTGGATGGTTTCATATTTGCATTGACCATTAAGTAATTACCAGATTCTGCGACATAATACAATGCCATAAGTACAAAAGACATTCAAGGAAATAATGAGGGACTGCGGCATTTTTGTGCTTAAATACGACATTTACAAAACTGCACGCATCTGGATGCATTTCGCTATAATTTTCATCTTAGCAAATGGTTGCAGTTAGTTAATAGCGGCTGGTCAACAAACAAATTTGCCACTCGTTGCGACCTTGGTCGTAACTCAGTCAGCTATCAGAAGTCTAATGGGGCTTCCCCGAAATCAGAACTTGTGGCAAAGTGGTATGTCTGGACATGTGGTTTGGTTTGGCTTGGTTTGATGCCATTTCCATTCATTCATGTAGATCACTACCGCAATACATTGTTACTTTCGATACTGCGCCCATCATGTCAAGAACTGTGCATGAAAGTAGGGTTTTGAAGCAGTAAGCAGTACCCATCCCACCTTCCAAGTACTAGACCTAATCACTGTAATCAGATTAATGGTTACAGAACTTGATGGGAACTGGAGACCATCCCAGCCTTATGCATTTTTCAGAACTTCCTCCGGTTTTTGGCTGTTGATAAATCCTTTTTCCGGGTTTTCCTCTCTTGTTAAATCTTTCATTTTCCATTACTACTTTATGTAAAATTAAAGTGACTTTCTGGTTTTTTGATTGAGGTCCGTTTACATCTCTGATTTTTATAACGTTTTAAAACTGCCCAATACAAATTTGCTTTCTGACGTAACTTAAGTCATGACGGCAAAGAGACAATGATCGATAGGGGTTTTCTGGCAGTTTCACTATCAAATTAACCTGTTGGCAATATGAAAATGAATTCCAACTTGTATTAATCAAGTGCATTGCATTCCATTTCTCAGTGTTTCATTCAGCCAAACTATAATCGCCACATGCTTCTTGTCTGAATGTAAACCAGGTAGAATAAGGCAGCTGCAAGGTGGTATATGTAATACACAATGCCTCTCTGCCCCCCTTCCACTCTTTCGTACTTTTGCACCCCGCCCGAAATGTATCGCAGAATTCACTAGGGTTCGGAATAGTCTTGTGGCGACTAGTCGAACAAGTCGATTAGTTGGGAATTTCGATTACAGTCCACACCAAGTTTTATGTGTCGATTAGATGGACTAACTAATTACAAAACTGTTTCAGAAAACATTTTACAACACATTCTTATTGATGTATAATACTGATCTTGTCATCAGTAAAATATTTGCGTCGTTTCATCAGAATTGCATGTTTAACGGTTGTGGAATACCGAAGTCAATGGTATCCGAGAGTCAACTGTTCAGAACCATGTGCCAGCCTACGACTAAAAAGGTTCCCAACCAATCTGTTCGCAACTGGTACTTTGAAGGACTTAAGAAACATTTTTAATTGTTAGCAAATGATAGACACATTTTTGAAGTTTGTTTCACTTGAGTGGTGGATTATTCATGGGAATTTTCTGTGTTTACGTTGTTGTTGAAAGTTACTGTACCTGGTACGATGACACAGACTTGTTGCACGACGATTTCCGATGTTGTTCCTGGCGGGAATGTGATGTTTTATCCAATGAAAAATAGACCTTCATTCCTTGATTATTACAAACTATCACCCAGCAGAGAACTCACCCAAACTGGTTGTTTTTTGACATGTAGATAAAAGTAGCCTACATCACCCACACGCAGATTCAATGTAAAGCATTTTCTATCGAATCCGTACATGGCCACCAGGTAATGCTACATTTGAGGAAATTTGTGAAAGAAAACCAAAGCAATTATAATATCGTATCGCATGTCCAAGCCGGCGAACTGAGTATCGATTATTTTAAGTTATTCGTTCCACCCCTGTTCGCCTGCTTCCTATGTTGATCGGAACAACACGACTTTTGAACCATTGAGCCGTCTCAACCGTTACGATTACACGCCCCGTGTTCTACCGTTACGATTACACGCCCCATGTTCTACCGTTACGATTACACGCCCCGTGTTCTACCGTTACGATTACACGCCCCGTGCTCTACCGTTACACAGATCAACGTTCAGTGTTTTGGATAAACCATTTCCAATCCTAGACCTTTACCCATTGAAACATATCCTGTACATGGTTGGGCTACGTATTTTCACTTGTCGAATAACTTTGCATTGATGGGAATGATGATCGGGAAAATGAGACGATAAAGATTAACATTTTCTTCATTTAAATTCAGAAATACAAGGGGTTTTCCCTCCCATATTTGCTGCATTGAGGGAAATGTGGTATTTTCCCTTATTGCCACATAATTCAATTTTATTTTCTAATCTTCATTTATCCGGATGACAGAAAACGTAACCCAACAATTAGAAAGTTTTGGCCTTACTATATTTGTCAGTGTCATTAATGTAAACACACATTTCCGCTCATATCTGTTGGAAGGAGATAAATCTGGTGCAATTCACTTGCGGACATATTCACAGGATATTGAGGATAATGCTATACAAAGTAACATGTAAGTTCAGTGGTAGTTCACAAGGAAATGGTCTTAGTTTTATAGTATTGCGTAATGACCACCTGACTGTGAAGTTTGGCAAGGTGTAAAATTGGTACCTGGCAAATGCAGAGCGGGCATAATTAGTACTGCCCCAGTGTGACATGTACATAACACTTGTCTTGTCACTTCTAGGCTATGCCTCCCACCAAAGTTGGGTGAGTTCTGTCAGGGGTTTAAGTTCTCAACTGCGGCTAAAAACCTAACGGTTCTCAGCGTATAAGTATAAAGCACTTTTTGTTCCGATTCAACTCTGTGCAAGAATGACCATACCACAGGTATGATACAAGATAACGAACAATAGGTTTTATTGCGACTTTATCTCGCTGTGACCGCGTGAGTAAAGTGAGGGATGCTGGACTTTTTCTTATTGCATTGTTTGGCTTACATTTCCAGCCGCACTTTGAAATCGGGATTTTAGGGGGGAAAAAAACCCTTAAATCGAGGTGAAACATGTTACGTCGGACATGATCCGTTGGAAGTCGAACACGAAAAATCTTAATTTTTTTATTTCTGAATAATTAGGCTCTTTAGTTTTACCCCTATTGCCGCACTTTGAAAATCCAGACCATGCAATGTAATCCAGATGATTAAAAAAGGCTACACCAGTGTGTTGTCGGATAGAAGACAAGTGTATGTACATACTGTAGGTACATATTTACCATAGATATGAAAGCACGGATGTTTTAAGTGTCTAACAATACGTTTTTTAATGCAGACTATATTGTGAACTTTTTGAAGCAGGTCAGTTTATGATAGCAGTCATTTCGCTGGCGTGGCCTGCTCGTATCTATTGTTACGTTATTCTCTTCTTGCGATAATGAAACGCAGCGTAGGGGAACGTAACAGATGAGACAGGCAGGTCACACCAGTCAAGTCAATCATACATTCATTATGTTATCTAACAGAACGTTGTAACTCTTTCGCCGGTAACTGCACACACCAGATAATGGTCAAAATAGGTCAGTATAAGGTGTCATGACTTCTCTGCCTTGGCAGAGGCTATGGACGCTATGGGCATGGCGCATCGGGGCACAGGATGCCAAATTATCTCGGATACATTGATGTTGCTGTGACATTCCTTGCTACGCGAGGTTTTGTGAATTCTGTCAATCTACAATTGTCTCAAATAACACTGAGTTACTAATTGCAACAGACAGAAGAGGTTCAAAACATGATTGGACCCGTCAATGATGAAATTCACAAATTTACAGCAAACTTTATCAAATGTGGTGAGTACACACTCGTGACTGTATATTACTTTATGACAATATCGTAAATGATTCTGCCCAAATATGGCAGTGGTTAATGAATCCCCATTTGGAGTTTTATTGCACTGACGTATCATTATGTAGTGATTAGTCTGAGACACTTGACCTGTGACGCACCCTCTTTGGTCATAAATGATCATTTATAGAAGCGTAATAAATGTGACCAGTGAGTCATGGCTCTCACTGTCCCGGAGTTTGTTTGTCTAAAACTTGGTGGCAACTGTGAACAGCAATTTTCTGAGACCAACACGCAACAGTTTTATGGGCCATTGGTACCCCTGTTTAAGACTACCTCCTCCCTGAGACAAGCATACAGACTTCTTCAAGAGTCCATTGGTACCCCTGTTTCAGGCCGTCGCCGCTGCAGAACAAGCACACAACCTTTTCTATGGGACCATTGGTATCCATGTTTCAGGCTTAGAATGGTACTTAGGCTTGGTTCAAACGCCAGGGTGAATGTACAAGTCACCTTTGGCGGACATGCGACATAGAATTTCAGCATCAGTACATCAACCTGGAGAAATGTAGTTTGTTTCTACATTCCTGTAAAAGGAATTGATATTGTCCGACACAGCAGGAAGGAAAGCATGACTGAATGATTTCTCTTTTGAAACCATGGAGAGACCAAAGAAACCACTCTTTTGAGATTAACTATCCTGGACCACGGAGCAAACAGGCAAACAGGCGTTGACCCAAAAGATGTCACGTTAGGAAGGTCCAGTTTAAAGAGAGGTAGTTCGCTTTAGTGTTGTTCTGCCTTCAGTTCGAACATTTCGCAACAATGATTTGTTTTTGTAAGAAGAAGAAACACACTGATGAACAATAAATGTACCTAGTTCAGTTGGAGAATGTAACAATGTTTCGTTTCGGTTGTTTGATGAGCCTGTCAGGGCTAAAGTCAGTAAAGTGCTACAAGTTTTACAACTAAGCTGCTGTCACTGAGGAGTAACACAATTTCCCACCCCAATCAAACTGGTTTGTGCGGTATCTGTTTTTGCCTTCTCCAATTCTGGGTGGACAATACTTAGAGAAGGATAGTCGTCTTGCCCCGGATCCAGTTGGTTGCAAAATATGATATTCAAATGTTTAGCTGTTTATTTGCAAAAATATGATTGCATGTCGCTCCCACGCAAGACTACAAAATCTGGGTGGACAATGGGTGACGGGGATGGTGCTGTACGCCCCTTATTGTGATACATATTTTTGACCAACATGTTTCTCTATCCAGGGGCCTAAGTAGTAATGAATTTGCACTTTTATTCAATTGCGAGTGTTATGTCTCAGTGTAAGTAAAGAATTGCTTAGGGAAACAATAGATTTCGTGCAGTTTGATGCCAACGCATGGTCAACATGAAATAGAAAGTTAGTGCTATTAGCCTGATATCCAAACCCCAAAGCAGTAGGTTGATTTGCAATGTATTGGGTAATGTAGAAACAACGACGACAACAATGATCCAGATATACAGTGGTGACTCAATAGCATTGGAACGTAAATGGACACTTAAATAACAATGGCGACGTTTCGTTTAGTGATGTAGGTGGACCCTGGAATGTTCCTCCGGTGTTGCTTTCATAACTTGACAAGTGATCAGTGGGTACTGACTGACTGAATGGTACAGGTCCCTAAGTACTATCTACTTCAGTACCTTAGAGAAATCAGAAACCGTTCCATTCATTTTCAGTGCCAACGCATTTACGTTTAAGTTACACGTTTAACGTCAGTTAGTACGTGTGGGAAGAATTGCGAAATCGCCAGATTCTACCTCAAGGGCGAATGCAATACCTCCCAGGGACTCGGCAATGTTACGTCTGCCGCTGAGGTAGAATCTGGCGATTTCTTGTGACGTATTTAGTGGCGAAACATTTCGGTTTGAATGGACGCTTTCTGAAACTTACACGTACAGGACGGAGAAAAACACGTAACTTAACCTCGGTAGTGTGTGCTTTTATGTGCTTGTATAATAGCAGAGAATTGAATATGCACTTGAATGGGAAGCTAAATGCATGAAAAAAAACGCTTTGCAATCAAACCCCAGGAATGTACCAGACCCTATTCATGAATTGAGACCGACTTTTGCCGCATTTGGTCGGCGCACTCGAATAGTGTCCACCATTGAAGAAGTCTAAACGTATTGGATCAAATGCTAATATTGGTTCATGTCTTTCACAAAGCAAAGAGAGCTCTTCTCTTCCTCTCGAGTGTGGTATTTTTATTAAAAGGCCGTGGGACCCCATTCTTTAATGATTTGTAATGTATTTAGAAGTTCAAGGGCCTGTAAATATGCGAGGCCATGTGTGAAACTGTATATGGACTAGACGTAGTGGTAGGAATTGACTGAATTCGGGGAATCGGATTCGGAAATGGTGAATCGCGATTATTCGGTTGCATAAAATCGGAATTATTCGGTTGTAAAAGTCGGTAAATCTAAAAATAATTAGCAGAGGAGATGTTGCACTACAATTGATTAAAATAACAGAATGCATTTAAAGTAATAGGTTTCCTCGTGGAACTTTGAGCTGTAAAAGTGAGGAAAAAAGTGAGGAAAAATCAAAATAAGCATCGAATAACAGGGGGTCATTATGATTCCTTGCTTGATTTTGGGATTGGGGCAGGTATGACCGTCTTCAATGCATCGTGGTTGTTAAATGGCCAAGAAGTTAAGCGTGTTTCGAGTTTGAACGTGATCGTAATTTGTACGAATCTTGATAACTCCATAGCATGCGATTGGTATTTGAATACAAACGCATCTGAGAACGAATTCGAAGGCCAAGACACGCATGCGTGTGAAAGGGTGCGATAAGGTCGAAGATTGCTACAGACGTTTGAATCATTGCGCAAATCAGCAACATAAAAGTGAAACTGGCTCATCATTTTACCCTTTATTTTCTATCTTCCATGGAAAAATGTGTTCGAATTCGTGGCTGGGCGACATTTGGGGAAACGCCCCAAATGCCAACCCTAACGTGGGCCGTCCACCAACATATATACGGGGGGGAAGAGGCACGTACTACACATTCGCCTGGTACTATTTCAGGTTTGGTGTCACTGTACGGATAACCTTTGCACTTGACTGGTTGACGGAGAGAGAGCCAAAAGGACTAGGTAAGTGGCATTTAAACTCATTCCTTTCACAGATCAACAACCAATGCATATGAATGAATGCGCTGCTACAGTTGTAAAGTTAAACTTTAAAGGGACTTTGGACCCTTTTCAGTAGAGGTAATTGGAACATGTGTATGGACGTGTATGAAGGGTAGGTACTTTTGCCGTAATGTTTAATGAAATAGTAGTAAATCGAATTTCATCGTGTTTCATGTAGCGTTTAGGTCAATGTTAAGGTGTGAAATAAAATTGGCTAACCCCACTCAAGTATAAAGGCTCCACCAGTGCTTTTAACGTGTTAAAAATGTGCGCAAAATTTGTGCAGTTTCAGTACGCATTTAGGGCCCGGCCACACCAAGCTTCAGCGTTTGCTTTGAAAAGTAAATGGATTCCTGTATAGTTTAATGTGGTGGCCACACCAAGCTTTAAAGCTAACTTTGCCACTTGGTGTGGCCACCACATTAAACTAAATAGAGACCCAATCATTTTCCAACGCTAAAGCTAAAGCAAAAGCCAACGTTAAAGCTTGGTGTGGCCGAGCCCTTACATTTGATTGAACCTACATCACTGGAAATACACAGCGTCGTAAAACTTGTCGCGAAAAACGCTACTGCGGATAAACATTTATTTTTATTTCCGTTTAAGATAGTGCACTCAACGCACAAACGCGTTTGTGGATGTGCGCTTCATAAATCCAATTGACATGGTAAGGTTAATCTGGGTATAAGATGGTTTCGAGGCCCGACAAGTTAAAATAGAAATAAGATAAAACCACGCCCATGGCTATGTTAGTAATGGTAGTATAGATAAGGCATTAACGTTTTGGATATTTTGAACGCTGGTTCAATATTGATAAAATCGGTCAAATGAGTAGAGACATATCAGAGATAGATAACGTATGAATGAACAATTGTCATGCAAATATGACATAATTAAATTTTATTGCAATGTGAGATAAGAGAGTTTCAATGGAAAATTTTGGAGATGCGATAAATCCAGACTATCACTTAAGAAAATATGTCACTGGTCAAGCCGGACTGGTAACTTGGGAAAGTCACTAGTCCGAACTAAACTGTACTAGTCCAGAGTAATCATTAGGCATCGTGTAGTGCTACAACCTAAATGAAGCCCTCACATGTTCTTCATTCTCTGGAATGTAATTTCCATCTTTTCCTGGCACCAATTAAATGCACCCCAAAAAAATGACTGGTCAGGTATACCACAATTTCCACTAGTCCGAGGGTCACTTCTACCAGTCAGTGACTAGTGATTATCTGAAATGTCTCGCTCAGTGTGATGTAATTGAGGTTTTAAATGAATGTTGAGTGTCACATGAGTACGTGTTGGTTCTATGTGTAAAGTTCGTATTGGCCAGACTTCACCAAGTGCAGTTTTCTGCGACAATATTCACGGTGCAATGTATTTCATGCAAATTCATACTGCAATTTTTTCAAATCAAACCTGTTTCGATTTTATGGCACGTTTTTTCGTAAATTAAAAAAATGACTGGTGGAGTACTCATTTCATCATTGTTAACGTGAAGGAAAGATGTATATTGTGCACGTATGCCCACATAAGCACAGAGACTAATACCTTATATGCAGGGATTTAATATATTCATGTGTTTGGCTCGGTTTGCTGGACTTGTATGCGGAATATACACACAATTGGCAACTTATAGTAGTTTTATTGATGTTTGTAGAGATCTACGTTATAATACATGCTGGCCTCGGGCAGTCGCACCATAACCCGTACATTCCACTTTGTATGTAATGCAGTGGTCGCTTTAAAAACCCACTGAGAGTGGACCATGCAACTGTCAGTAGAAAACCCTGAAAATGATTGTTAAAAACTTTTAGTGTTGGCTATCAAACTAAAGATACAAAACGATGTTAAAGTGGAGTAAATTCACTCGTGACATACCACGCTTTTCAAGGTACTTAGGCCTTATCAAAGGTGGTTTACAACTTTTTAACTTCCCAGCCAGGAACTTACCCTGAGAACTCAAACTTGGTCTAAGCCATCACTTCGTGATGATGAGATTTGGTGGCAGCTGAGCATCCCCCGTAGGGTTATAGCCTGGTCTGTCATTCCTTTTTACGCATAATATCTCATTTGGAAGCCATCTTTGTTCAGTTGAACGTAGTGGTCTCCTGTTCTTAAAGACACTGATATTTGAAACATTAAAATAGTCTGCAAACTTTTGAAATTTAACTTAATGGGTATCCTATGAGAAACAGTGCAATCGTGAAAATATAACAGAAGGGATCCATTACGTGGCAAGATATTCAAATATAGGTGTAGTAGTAGTAGTAGTAGTGGTGTACCTGATAAGTACCATATGCACCTAATGTAAACCTGGGTATCATTACCTTTTCATTGAATACATTTCTGAAAAATATATGGATAGGACTGAGGTAAGGTTACCGCAGAGATTCCCTTAACAGGGTACATACAATACTGTCATTTTGTGAATGGCCTTTACTTAATGCGACTCTGTACCCTCAGAAATAAGGGTATCAATGGCATGTGTTCACTCGATGAAAAATAAATTACCATTTAGTCAATGGAGAGGATTAGCTTGTGAATCACAGATTTGAGATTTATTGATCGCTTCGTTTTAAGAGCCCAATTTGGAAAATGGGCGAATGGAAAACTTTGCAATAGATAGTGAATATTTCTGTTTTAGGACCAACAAAAAGCAGTAACGTCATCATATCATTGTCTATCGAATGAAATTTAAATCGATCAGACTATGTGATGCTCAGCCTAAAAATACATCCCACTTTCCGCTTTCATACGCAAAGAAGTTGTTCCGTTGTGACGTCATGTTGTTTACATTGTGACGTCATCAAATAGAATGTTATAATGGGACGCTAGAAACAGTGTTGTCGCATTCTATAGACAAGCAATTATGTGAAATTGCATAAATATAAACTCCTAATTACTAAGTAGAACATTGCAACGTCTGTAGCTTAGCTTTGAAACTGTAGAGCAAAAGTTTAGCAATGAGTATCGAGTGCTCAGGAGTTACAGTAACATGATTAAGTTGCCAACTATCTGTTTACAGTCGAGCAAAAAGCAACACAGGAAAAGATTTAGGCTTTTTCATCCTCTGTTTTCCCTTTATTTTCTTTCTTCACAGAGACAGAAAGTATCTCGGCTGTACTTTCTTGCGCTAAAAGTATTTCTGGTTCGCAAAGCCCATGTAGCATGTCATCGTTTGAAAATGTTCGTGCTCATAGCGTAATCTGGGTAAAAGTAAAAGTGCGAGAATTAACGAAAGCCAAATTAGACATTGTAATATATGTGCTAGAAACGAGATATACCCAAGCTAAGGCTTCGAAAACTACGTCCGACACCCGACATTACATTAACCTGGTAATAATTTAATTGGTCGAATAAAATGCCGACCAACATCAGATACAATGTCTGGTGAAGTTTTGTTTAAAAAAATTAACAAAAAATGCAATATTTTTTTGTGCATATCCAACATGATGTCGGATGAAGTTTAAGTCCTTGAATTTTTGATGATTAAAAATATGCACCATAATGCAAACAGTAAAGCTTTAAATAAGAGAGGAATGTACATATACACATAATACGTAAATGTAATTGTAAATTATGTGGACTAAAACGTTTAGAGTTTGGCTCGGGTACACACACTGTTATAGATGGTGATTTACAGTGTAACAGGGCTGTGGTATTTCGGTTATATCTCTCATCCCAAGCCTTGCAGTCTCCTCTCTCAGTACCGAGTTTGTGCGAAAGTTCTAGCCAAATTATTGAATTTTATTTTAAAAATTGGGGGAGGGGGTAATAGAGTAAAATTGTCTTCTGATGAAGGACCGGACTTGCCCTGTGTCAATTTAAATTAAGATTTATTCTTGAAATCTTCCATACGGTTTTGGGCGGCTCTATCTCAATTTCAACAAGCCAGCCACCCCAACCCACACCCGCACCATGATTTCCACCCATCTCCCCGAAGCAAAGAAATGTGGTGAAAATAACGAGGTTTATAAAGGGAATGTGGCCAGTAGGGATGTCAACTCGAGGCATTCTTAAGCTTGAGCTAGCTCGATGTGTTTGGCTCGAGTTTCGAGCCAACTCAAGTTATTTATCTACATGAATGTGTGTGTGTGTGCATATGTGTGCATGTGTGTGTGCCTGCATGCGTGTGTGCATGTGTGTGTGTGTGTGTGAAAAATTTCAAACTTTTTTACATCATTGTATCATAGATGTAGACAGCTAAAGATAACACTTGTTATGAATACAGCACAAAGTGGTAACTTCAGCAATTAATGTTTAACAGGTTTTATATTCTTGTTTGTCTCTTTACAAAGCCACTACAAAGGCATTGTCACTGCCAGTATGTGTGCAACAGCTTACCAGTGCCTTTATTAAGTGACTAGGAAGCCACTACAGAGTACTGGTTCCTGTCTTTGAAGTGGCTTCATACTGACCCAAATGCTTAAGGTAGTAAGTATGTGTTTATTTGTTGTATTGGGGGTTAACATTTTAGTAGATTCAAAACTACACGAGTATACTTGTTCTTTTACATCGAGCCATGAGCTACTCAAGTTCAGCTCGAGTTGTAATCGAGCTGAGAAACCAGTTCGAGCTTCAAGTTAGCTCGTAGGTTCGTTGACATCTCTCTATTGGCCAGAAGAGGACTTCGGGGTTCATTTTCCAGGGTATGACTGCGGGTAGATCAGGTACACAGAATTCGGTGCCAACGTTTGCACGGTGGTGATGGCTGGACCAGTCTGGAACGTGTTCAGTTACGTAACTCGTGTCATCACACTCATTATTCTAATTGTTACACAGGGATATAATGCGCCGCCGGAATAAAGAGAGGCATTGTGCTTTTTTAGCTGGCGGATCTAGGTTATTGCTGCAAAACGAGTTCCATGCCAAAACAGACACCGCATAAAATTGTATTTTATAATATATTTGTTGGATAAAATATGTTATGATATCAGATATTTGCCCCAGATGGATTTACATGTAATTTGTAACTTGATGGAGGTTTTATAAACTCTCATAAGAGTTTAAAATCTCTGGCCCAAATATAACAAAAGTGGCCGAAAAAAACTGTATGTTATGTCTGATCTATCTATTTCTACTTCCACTTCAATTGCAATTTATGTGGGACTTAAAAAAGGTTTTCGATTGCAGATCTGAAATAATTATTTATAAGGCCCTTTTAAAATCCCGTTAAAAAATATCGCAATGTGCCATGGTTAAGTTTGACTTGCCTAATGTTTACATGGATATGTAAGACTCGTCCTGGAAGAAGTTGACATTCTGTTCTGTGTTGCACATTCTCTCTGCCGCCTACCAGGAAAACTGCCCAGCGGCACCGTCCGTCAACCGATTATTCGATTAGGTTTGTCAAAATTGCATAAGGCTTTGAATTCTATCGTCGCATGTCGATTGAAAAGAATATCTAATTTTATTGATATTTATTGCCAGTTTGGTTTTAAGGGAATAAGTTCACTTTTTATTGCCGCACTATGAACGTGCATTTTTTAGTTACAAGACAGGCACTGAACCCCAGCACAAAACCGCACACAGCATAGCAGCTGTTAACCGGAGGCGTACAAAACCATAGCATACACATAATAGAAGTACACTTACCCGAAAGGCAATGTAAGCTTAACAAAATGGACGTATGCTTTTGGTATATTACAGATGGGCCTTACATTTAATTGTTGAATATGATGCATAAGTTCCCAAAACTTTGCGCGCAAGTGAGTCAGGATGCCAGCAATAGATCCATTCTGGCTTTGAAACCCACATACAGAGTCGGCCTAAATCCCAAACAGAGGGTCACTGGTGGTGATACATGCCTACATATTGAATCCGAAAATTCCAAATCTTAGTCCAACATGTGAACAAAAGCACAGCTCGTTAATTTGATTCAAATTAACCAAGGATTTTCCAAGAGTTATTTCAGAAACACGTGAATTGAAGTTATATTGTTTTCCTTTCAAGCTTTGGGTACCTTTGCACAGTTTAGTTAACGAAAAACAAGTACGATTCGGATGTCACCAGTCGAACCGACTAGTCGAGTATCCGACAATCCGTTATTCGTTGCGAACTCTACCACACATTCCGCTTCAGCATACCGTAAAGTAGTACTTAAAGCTTTCCTGCCATTTTTTCAGTCGCACAAGGTTATTGTAATGTGAATAAACCGAAGATCTGTGTGCTTACAAGCAAATCTAGGTCGGTGTGTGACTGGAAATATTAATGAGAAAGGAGAATGGGGAATGTCGCATGTATATTACAATCATATCTACATTGAAATGTACTATATTGGAGAGTTTAAGTTGTGCGGGTTTTTTTCTTCGTCCTGTGCACGTTTAAAAGAGTGGATGTTTAAACGATAATGTAAAGTGGAAATGCCGTATTTACCCGAATATAGGCACTCGGTGCCAAGACCAAATTTTGATGGGGTTTCTCTTTTAAAAAATAGAACGTGGTGTGTCTGTTATTGTTTCTACATGTTCAGCTTTTTACTCATTGTAACAGATCTGCTTCTTTAATTGAACAGGAAATATAAATTATATTAAATCACTGGAACCCATTATAGTGCATCTGGGATCAATACGACTCTGATGTGTGTGGGAGTAGGTAAAATGACTATTTATTTTATACTTCACATCCATTAACATGTCACATAAATTTACATACACCTATATGTATTTTCCATCAAACTGTTATGATGTATGTACAGAGGTAAATACAGAATAACCTTGGCATTAGTTGACACTACGTGGCAGTTATTTTAGGATGTAGCATCTGTCACAATATAAATCCGGTAGACCTGCAGATGTGCAGATTAATTTCTTTTAGTGGTCGGGAGGCCAATAGCAACACGCTCAGCTCGAACTCCAAGGGAACCACGAAAAAGGTCGATGAAAACTGAAGTCGAGTTAAAAGATAAAAATGCTTCTTAAATCTATCTCAATGGGAATGAAAAAAAGTTCGATCTAAGAGATACAACTAGTTAAGCGATGTCGAGCTAAGCGGGTTGGACTGTACGTCAAATGAAATCGCCTCAGTGGCAAACGTTGTACCAGAATGGATTACGCGCCGGATCAACTACGCGCAGCGCATAACCCAGCCATGGCCCAATCACACTCCCCAGATACATACTTGGGTAAATAGTCAAAACTTTGCATAGACAGTTGTTAGTTGTTGAAAGTTATTTTTCAAATACTTTGTGTTGGCGCCACCTTACGTTTCTCCGAAATGAATAAATATGGTTTGCAAATGTCATGTAGTAATAATTGTAGATAAATGAACATAAAAATATAAAATGTGAATTTATTTATTTGTCAAAAGCATCATGTAGGAAATATAATCCTAGACAAATCAATTTACTCATTGTATATCATTTTACATCTTACCATTAAATTTAAACAAGTCGATCAGTTTTTTATTTAAATACATTTATTTGTTTAAAAATGTCATTTATTTAAATAAATTGATTGATTGATTTTTTTTTTAAATTTAATAATAGTTGCAAATGTCATGTGGAAATAATTGTAGATAAATATATAAAAAAAATTTAAAATTATTTATTTGTCAAAGTGACATGTAGTAAATAATCATGTTTCTAAATTTTTTTATACAGAAAATTTATCTATTTATTTATCGTACATCACTATTTGTTGAATTTATTTATTGTACATCATTTTTACAACTATTAAATTTAAATCAATCTATTTATTTATTTAATAATAGCTTTCAACTATTATTAAATTTAAATAAATAAATTATTTATTTATTTAATAAATGACTTCTTTTAAATAAAAATTTTTTTAAAATAAAAATCTGATTGACTTATTTAAATTTAATGATAAGATAAAAAAAAAGAGATATATGATGAATAAATAAATTTATTTGTCCATGATTATATTTACTACATGACACTTTTGTAAATAAATAAATTTACATTTTCATTTTTTATGTTCATTTATCTAGAGTTATTTAATTAACATGACATTTGTAAACCATATTTATTCATTTGGGAGAAACGTAAGGTGATGCCAACACAAAGTATGTGAAAAATAACCTTCGACGACTGTATGCAAATTTCAACTATTTACCGGCGTAGTTGAGACCGGCGCGTAGCTGAGACTGTTACAACGTAATGGCCAAGAATTATCCGTGCAACTGTCATGAACGTAACATAATGCCCCCATTAACGGATTACAAAGAAAAGGGCATTAATGCAATATTGATTTAAAACCTTTCATTTTTGTAATTGCTCACACAATGCATGGATAATAAGAAAAGATTACTATAATTTCTGTTATCTATAACCGAAATCTGGCGTTAGCCTAATTGCGTTTCAAAAACAAAGCGAAAAACAACATTGTACTCTTTGGTCATTTCCTTCAGATCGGTCCAGAGTGTGCCACTGCGTAAAATTTACTCGGTATCAAAATATATTCGAAGTGATTTCAAATATGATTACATATTATGCACTTTATATTTTATTTGTAGCAGGTTTTTATTGTTATCAGTTGAAAAGTACTCAGCTGAAACATTTTGATCGGTTACAAAATATCAAAATCAATGAGCTGCCTCTGGCAGTGTGGACATCAAGTTCAAAGAATGCGCATAAAAGCATTTGTATTGTGAGGTGCACATCTTTAGATGGGTGCGTCTCAGTATCAATCAGGTCAAAGAAAGGCATCCTTACTTGTGAATTCTTTGATAAATCACCTCTTAGTTACGATAATTCAGCTGCGTACATATCGGACAATACATGGATCAGCTATGTGCCTCCACCAGGTAAGCGCAAAACTGCGGGACATTTTAGTGATCGCGCTGTATGTTTGCTATTGGTTTCATGACAATTTGACTTTGTTTATTAGCACAGCTGAAAGCGTTCAGCTGTGCTATACCAATCGTTATGTCGTTGTAGTAGTCGTCGTAGTCGTCGTTGTC
>JBCAUI010253301.1:0-16139 GCA_038406195.1 Haplosyllis anthogorgicola
AGCAGGCTAGAGACCTTCAGTGTCACCTGTAAGATCTACAGACTTCAGCAATAAATTATATTCAATGTTAACCTACTGTGTTAGCATTATCTGTTTGCGAACTAGAGGGAGAACCAGGGAAAAGCCATTTTGTGCCTTTACAGTACAACTCTGTAACCATTAAGTTAAGGAATGACGATTCCCAATATGTTACATACCTCTATGTGAAATATTATGTGATGCAATGATTTTTTGTGAAATATTACTTTCAGTTGTGGTCTCTAGTCGGGAAGATATGCATTTTACTCCAAATTAAATATGATCTCACCTGTATCTGTTGCCCCTTATCCTTGGCTTGTGCATCAAGATCATCCATTCGACTCCTCAGTTTGTTGAGGAAATCATCAATTGCCTTTTGAGCCGCTGGATCATCTGACTTCGACTTGATTTCTTCTCCTTTCTTGCACAATTCCTCAAGAACACTTCTTATGGTCGTCAATTCAACTTCCAACATCTACGTAAAATAATTTATTATTGATATTTATTATTTCGAAAATTGTTCTTTCATCGCCAATTATTTAATAAAAATTAATTTATGTTTAGGGTGAATATGTTTCGTTTAGTTTTTTAAAAGTTAACCGTTTTATATTCAAGCTCCGTGCAACATGCTTCCTTAACGGGCAAGGATTTAACAATTTAAATTGAGGACTGCGGACTGTTAAAAGACTTGTATAGGTAACGAGTGTAATGTGTGTCGTACATTTAATTTTAGGACATTCCTTGTATAGTTTGACGAATGGATTTTGAATCGACATAATTTTAAATTTACCTGTAGTTGGTTGAGTTGTGCCTCTAGTTCTGGTACAGTGCCGCCGGGGCGAATCTTGTCGAGTTTGCCTTGTGCCTCATCCATGCGCCTCGTCACGTCCTGCTTGGACAACGTGTACTCTGTCTGCAGCTGTATCAGTATCTGAAGCTGGACCTCCCGTTCATCAAGCTGTAAAACAGTCATTTAAAGTCATATTTCAACTTCGTTTCATCATTTACCTTCTACTTAATTTAAATATTTTGTTATTCCAATGTTTGTTATATTTCTTTCATTGTTTGTAACAGAACTGCAAATTCCACATGATTGCTGAATAACAGTTTACTAAGGACTTTATCAATTGTTTTCGAGTCAAAACTTAAATTGTTACCTTCGAAAACAACACACTTTTAGTGTGAATATCTACTGTAGTCTACAGTACATACACATGTTAGTGAAGCAAAGCTTTTAATAGTATCGCACAAGAAAATAGCACATAAATAAACTTCAAATAAAACCATGCAATAGGTAGCCTTGTCAGATCAAAATAAAAGTAAAAATAAAAATACAATGTGCATTTTTTGCATTGCAAACGCATTTCCACAACATTCTAGTACTTTTTTTCAGTTACATTTTCCACACTCAACATTTGTCAGTCGTTAATACTGGTAGTTCACATATTTTCTTGTGCTGCCCTATACCTGATTTTGAAGTTCCCTCCAGGAAGCATTAAGTAAGCGCACAAATGGCGTTGGTGCATGGGACACATTAACAACAGATGGCGTTTCACTATCTACACTGTAAGCTCCGAACGACGTGTCATGATGCCCACCAGGGATCGCCACAAACTCACTGCCAAATGACTGAAAACACCAAACACCGAGGTCTCCCACAGTTAATGTATGTACATGTACAAACTATTCTTTCATACCACAGGCACACATTTTATACCATAAATACACAGATATAAATCCCCTTCACAACGTTACAAGACATTTTCTCATCTTGCGGTGCAACACAATATTCAAATGTTTTAAGAAAAAGAGTCCATGCGTTTAATTGGAGAACATGCAAGTGTCACACAGACAATACCCATTCAAATTTACAATTGCTTCAGCTCCAAGGAAGCAATAGAGGCACCATCAATATGTAGGGTAAGAATTCCCTTTACTATTTATCTAGCTATACCATCACATACATCTCACCAAAAGCGGTCATACTACAAATACATGTGCCAACTGTACAATTTACGACATGGTGATGTAGATTGTTACCTGAGATGAGACTGGAGTGTAGACGGAAAGAGTTCGAGGTTCAGTGTCGGTACTTGGCACACGCCTGCCTTGACTTAATCCAGTTGTTTGTGTGGGCGAAAAAGGCATATCCACTGAGCTTTCCAGATAAGGTTCTTGATCCTCATACTGTCTTCTCGCATATGAGTCTGCACTCACTAAGCTCGGTGTCGAAGTAGAATCTGGTGTACCTCCCGGAGGAACATACCCCGGCAATGTCTGATCTGCTCGCGCCAATAAATATGTGGTGCTGCTGCTATCGGTATCACTGACTAGAGTTGCTGTATCGCTGGTATCACTGGAGACCCGAGGCTCCATACTGCGTGTAGATTCCATAAGTAACACATCTGTGTCGTCAGATCTGGGAGAGAATGCACTGCTGCTGACGGGAGACATTACCTCCGTTGAGCGTAGAGATGGATCTGATGCAGAAGTGACAGAAACGCGAATATCCTCCAGTCTAGAAGGCACTGGACCTTCTGGTGTGGTCAGGATACCACTGTCTTTCCTCTCACCATACAGTGCTTGTCGGAAGAATACATCTCCGGGAGTTCCTGGTGTCGTCATGGGGGATGACGGAGTCGGGAATACTCCAGTATCGGACTGGTCAGAAACATCACCAAGGTCGAGATTCATCGGTTGCCTGGCATCCCCTCTTGTAGCTCCATCTGTATCCTCGAGGACTCCTCTGTTGGCGAGCTCCCTACTGCGCGCATTGATCTCATCCAACTTAATCTGCCAATACTGAATCTGTGTCGACAGAGTCTGAAATATAACCATGGTTGTTTGGCAAGCAAAGGTGAGACACATGCAGGAAAGAAATGACACACACTTATACCTGTGTTTCAAGCATCCGTAAAATAACTCGTGACCAGAAAGAATGTTAGAGTCAAATTCATTCTATGCCCAGTAACAAGGCCCTACTTATTAACAGTTAAACTAGGCTGTACTATGGGTAAGTATAATCATGTCTTACCATAAATTACTATTCACTTGAGAATTAACACATGGTACAGCTGCCTACTACAAAGAGTACCTATTCTGCCCACTCCTAATGTAACATGAAAACTAAAAGAATTCTATTTGATGGATGAAATAACGATTTAAAGAATAATTCGGCATGTTGTGTCAGTGTATGTAAAATACCAAATGCCAGGTATACTAAAAGTAGAGGGTTTGTTGGCAGCAACAACAATGCTGTCACACTTCAACATTGTGTTAATATAACGAAAGAAATAACGAATCAAACGACAAACTATAACTATTCAGCTGTTTCGTGGAGAAAACATACCTTGTGTTCAGAGAGTTGCTGCTGTAACGTCTCTAGCGAATCGGTAGCCTCAGGTTGTGGAGCCGACTGTAGTTTTTGCTGCGCTTCGGAAATCATGGTCGTGATTGTGGACACATCTTCAACGAACTCTACCTGTTGAGCCATGAGGCCCTGAAAAGAGAAGTGGTGATACCAATGTGCACTGACGTAACGCGACTTAGACTTCAGAAATAAAACCATGAAGAGACTTCCCCATCTAAAGATGTTGCACGATGAGCAAGATATCCCATACACTACACAAAGCCTTAGCCTGTCATCTCCTCCATAGTACATCCCATATCTGTATCATCATTTTTTATGTAAAAACAATTATTTTTTGACCGTTTAATCAATCAATACCTGTAGCCGCTTAATTTTCTCAGCTGTGTCTTCCTTGAGTTGCGCCAGCTCATCAGCCAGTTCCTCCTCCTTGGAAGGCTCTTCGCCCTCTTCCGCCTTTGCTGGTCTGAGCTCTGCATTCTCAGCAAGTACATCATCCATACGACCTTGTTGTTTCTCCAGATCTCGCAGTACAGCCTGAAAATAGTGCAATGTATAATAAATAGCTGATTGACTTTACAAATTTCCTGAAAAGAAAATGCTTGCGAGAAATTCATCATTTATTTGTCTACTGTAATACCGGCTACAAGGCAGTGCATGGTATTTTAAAACGGTCATTCTACATGTATACTTTCCAATCTCATTTTGTGTGTGAGCTAGGTGCAAATTTGATACTGAACTTTTACTTTCTTTTGTCTACATATCTTCCTTTAGTTGTAATTTGTAAACTACTGCATTATTACCCACATTTTCCACTTCAAACGTCTTAACCTTATCATGCACCGTTGCAATTAGTGATTTTGGGATTTGGCAACTACGAAACTCTTCATCATAACGCATGCAATTCACAAACCATTACGCATATGTGTGGAACTTTGTATTTACTGATTTGTGACATTACATTTCTAGCCCCTTACAAAAGTACATGAAATTAAACACTGATGTAAAACATTTACAAATCAATGTTAATCATGTAATTTATACAGCTTTTGATACTTACAAAATATTTCTAATGGAAAATGGTTTTGTTAGTTGGGGCAAGTTTGAAGTAAATGATAAAACAAGTCATCATGTACCTTTGTAAGGAACGTAACTAGTGAGCTTTTATATACTGCTTGTAATATATCTCATAATTATTAGTAACGGTGCGTTTTATTATGTATGGGTGTGTGACGTTAGTAAAATATTCCATCACATATCTAACTAAAAACTTGAGGGAACCCTGCAACAAACTCCATGCCATAAAACAGAATTATTTTATGTAACCTGAAAAAACATTACCTGCCGCATTTTTATTATTATAAGTAAAATCCAATAATTTCGAACATGCCCCCATGGTATGCCTTATGTACGCATCAGCACACTAATATTAACCTTATGGAACATATCACTACATGCCGGTAACCCCTATGAGCATTGCTACTCCATCCCCAGTACTGTAAACCTGTACAGCACTGCTAGAAACTACTGTTAGGAAGATAGAAAAAGCATTAGAAAAATAGTCTGTAAAGAAATAAGTCAGCAGTTGCAGTTACTGCAGAAGAAACCAATGACCACCAAGGCATCTAAGAACCAGCAATATCTTATATTCACTTGATTAGTCAGTTTGGGATGCTTGTAGCTAAGCATTCAGGGAACCAGGTTGGAAAAGACAGTAAGTACCAGCCCTACAGCTGACAAGTCATTATGAGTTTCAAACCTCTTCAATGTCTCCTGTTTTGAAATCCTCTTCCTTTGTTCTGATAACTTGTGACAGTTCATCCACTTCTTCCTCCAGAGGTGGAGCACTTGGTTCCACTACCGGTTCCACTACCGTAGTTAACTTATCAGCTTCAGATATGTATTGCTCTGGCTTTTCGGTTGGTGTTTCTTCCAGTTCTGGAGCCGATGGTTCTTTACCTTTTTCTTCTTCAGATGGAACGATTTTGCCAGCTTCATCTTTATCTGTATCCCTATCAGTGACCCCTGATTTTAATTCAGTATCTTTGATAATGTCTGTCACTGTAACACCTATTTTACTTTCTTCATCAGTTAAATCTGGTGTTTCTTTTTCATCTTTCGTAACAATTTCTTCACCTTCATCAGCATCTTTAAAGATGTCATCTTCTTTTGTCTCATCATCAGGTTTAGGTTTTGTGACTGGGACCCCTCCTTCAGCATGTTTGAACAAGTCCTCCTCATCTGAAACTTTGTCTTTGGCAGTTTCTTCCCTTTCTTTGTCAAGATTATCTTCTACAACTCCTTCCCTTTCCTTGTCTGCTTCCTCTGGCTTATGGAGTTCAATATCAACTACATTGGCCTCGCTGTGCACAACAATAGGCGGGGGAACCTCTTTATCAAAAGTTGCATCAGTCACTGGCATATCTACAGAAAATGTACCAACAAATTTCTTATCCCCCTTGTACTTAACATCCTCCTTCACTTCCTCTACATCAATATGTCCGACAGCAGCATCCTCTCTGGACACTGATAACTGAATCTCCAGGGGATGTTCTTCAACATCATACTTTCCTCTCATAATTAATTTTCCAGACATTTCAACATCTTCTTTCGTGCTATCCACACTAGCAGGGCTGATTACTTTAACATGTTCAGCCGGTACATCGTCTGTGACCACATGTGAAATATCCACAATCTTTTCGGCATCGTCCGTTCGAAGTGTAACGACTTTTCTGTCTTTGTCGGTGACTTTTAGTCTTTGGTCTTCTGATTCATCTTCAGACAGACCTTCTAGTATGTCTTCTGCTGTATATTCTTCACCTCTGTCAATATCTTGATCAGGATAGTCGTCTTCAGTGACATGTTTATGCTCAATTGGTTCTACATGTTTATCCTCCGGTTCCTCAACTCTTTCAACTCGAGCATCTTTTAACTCGTCAGTAACACCAGGCACAAGTACATCTGATACCCCTCGCGTTGTATCCTTAAACTCTTCTTCATCACTTACATCTCTTACAACAGAAATATCTTCATAGTACTTGCTAGGCTCATCTTTAGTAGGAATTGGTGGTTGAATATCGTCACGCCTATCTTCTTTAGCTTCTTCGAACAAATCCTCTTCGTCTGTTGTTTGTTCTGCAAGTGGTTTTTTCAGTTTGTCTGCATCTGGTTGTTCCTCCGAAGTCTGGTCCTCAAAATCATCAACAGCTGGTTCTTTATCATCGTGCTCTGGTACCTCCACTACAGTGACCTCTTCGGTTTTGGTTCCTCCCGCACCTCTCAAAGCATCTTCATCTTCTGATTCTGACAATTCTACATAATCCTTTTCTTCAGGCATTTCTTCAACAGGCCTTCTTTTTCTTCTTCTTTTGGTTCCTGATCTTATGGTTCCTTCTTTTGGTTCCTGATCGTTAGATTCCACTTTTTCTTTATCACTGACTTTACTATCTTTATCCTCCTCCGCTGCGGTAGGTTTCTTTTCTTGATCCTCTCTCGTTGGTCTATCGTCTGAGATTTCAACTTTTTCTATTTGTACTGTTACATCTTCTTCATCTTTTCCATGTTGCTTTGACAGGTCTCTCTCTTCAGTTTCTTTTTCTAAGTCTTCTTTCTGTAATTTATCTTTCGTAATTGGAACCTTGGTTTCTGGCTCTCGGACATCCTTTTTACCTTCTTCAGCTTCTTTAAAGTCTTCTTCACCTGGTTCCTGTTCTTCTGGCATCTCTTTACTAAAGTCTGCATCCATTAGTGCATCTCCTTCTGAGATCTGATCTTTCGTTTTGTCTACAGTAATTTCCTGAATACCAGGCTCAGTATCTTTAAATAACTCTTCCTCTTCTGATGTCTCTTCTTTGCGTACTTCTTCTTTTTCTGGTTTTTGTTGTTCTGGCATCTCTTTACTCGAGTCTGCATCCCTTTCTATATCTCCTTCTGAGATCTGATCTTTCGTTTTGTCCACAGTAATTTCTTCAATACCAGGTTCAGTATCTTTAAATAATTCTTCCTCCTCTGAGATCTCTTCTTTGGGTGCTTCTTTATCTTTTCCCTCGGGTGGCTCTATTAATGATGCATCCTCTTCCTTAGTACGCTGTTTTACTGTATCAGGTTTCTCGTCTTTGGGAATATCTTGTACGATAGTTTCAATCTCTCTATCCGCTGATGGAAGTAAATCACTAACTTCATCTCCTTCGATTACATCTTCGGTTTCATCAACTTGCTCAGTATCCTTGAAAGTATCTCCCTCTTCTTCTTTAGCAACCACTGCGACATCCACTTTGTCCGTTTCGGTTTCTGCACGATCTTCAGCCATTTTCTCTTTGGGCATTTCATCAGCTGGTTCTTTATCATCGTGCTCTGGTACCTCCACTACAGTGACCTCTTCGATTTCGGCTTCCTCCGCATCTCTAAAAGCGTCTTCTTCATCTTCTGATAATTCTACGTGATCCTTTTCTTCAGGCATTTCTTTAACAGTTTTTCTTTTTCTTTTTCTTCTTCTTCTTCTTTTGGTTCCTGATCTTATGGTTCCTTCTTTTGGTTCTTGATCTTTAGATTCCATTTCCTCTTCCGCTGGTTTCTCATCTGTATCTTTCGCAATTTGTTCTTGCTTAGCGACCATAACCAGTGTGTCCTTTTCACTGGGGAAAACCTTGGAAATACCTTCGTACTTTTCTTCCAGTACAACAGTTGTACTATCGGGCAAGTGTTGCACCTCTTGCACGTATTTGTCAGTTTTCTCATATTTGACATCATCTGTATCAGATTCACTGAGTGACAACTCTTCACCTTCCCTTGCTTTTTCTAATTGCTCTTTCCACTGCTCTTCCAATTCAACATCAGTAACTCTATCTTTAATATTAACTGGAACAATCGTTAAGTCCTCATCACTCTGTTCTTTAAATCGAACATCCGTTGTCACATCTTCTGTTTCAACTGATATGGTTTCTTTGGGTATTCCCTTCATGTGTACCCCTTCGGGTGTTAGTTCATGCTGAACTGTACCGGTTGGTTCCTTAATCTCATCACTTACATCAGTAAATGCCATCTCATCAGTTTTGACATCAACTGTCATTGTGACTGTCGGTTTATCGTCAACATCCTGCCCAGTAAACTTTATATCTCTTTGGACATCCTCTACATCAACTACAATTCTTTCTTTCTCATCATCTAATTTATCAATGTGTCTCAATGGTATGTCTTCAGCATTAGGCTCAAAGACAATGGTTCCTCTCTGAATCTGACTTGGAGTTCTGACTGAAGCATCATCTCTGGATTTGACCTTTTCGTCTCCATCAACATCTTTAATCTCCCGGGGAACTACTCCAAAATGTACCTCTTCCACAGAAACATCTGTTTGCATCTTTCCGGATGGTTTTCCTTCACCTGGCTCTGTCACATCTCCAAACTGTGATTCATCAACAAGCATTTCGGCCTGCATAGCGCCTTTTGGTACTTTCTTTGGTTTATCTTGTTCATCCGATGGTGTGACAACAGTACCGTCATTCGGCGTTTCTATTATTATGCTGGATCTGGGACTTTCTTCAGGCGTGCTGAAAGCTGAGCTCTCACTTGCTTCGTGTCTTTCTGGCTCCTCTAACAATTCAACGCCAGGCTTTATATCACTGACAACATAATCAGCTCTGTCCTCGCTATCTGATATATCCTTAAGGTCCAAGTCAGTTATGTTTTCGTCTATTTGAATTTTGACCGCTGCTTTATCTTCGACTCCAGTCAATGTTATATCTTCAGACTTTGATTCAATGTCAACATGGCCTTTTCGTTTTGCATCCTCATCCAACTTTTCTTTTTCATCTACCGTTACGTCTACGTCGATTTGCCCAGTTGACTTATCTTCATCTTGATGCTCTTCTTTCGTTGGTTCAGGAGTAATATCTTGTACTAGTGTTTCGGCATCGACAGCCCCTCTGGGAGTTGATGGTTTCTCTATTGGTCCAGACTCTCCGTCTTTAAACTCGACTCGGACATCCTTTTCTGTGTCACCAGCTTTCTGTCTACGAACATCTGAATCCTCTACATCAGGGGCTGAAGGTGTTAATTCTGTTACTGTTTCAGGTTCATCAGCCTTTGCTGTTATTTGTTCCTTTGTCTTTATGTGAATATCAGACGTGCTCGTGTCAAAGTGGAACACTAACTTTTCTGGCTCCGGAGATTTTGCGAATATCTGAACATTATCCACCGAGGGCTCCATTGACAAACTTCCAAAGTACCCACTTTCCTGAATGTCTATTTCACTAGTTCCTGTCAATTCTAGATCATCCGCTGATGTTTCAATTGTCACTGTTCCCTTGGACATGTCACTATCAGCTGGTTCCACAACAGTAGCTTCTTTGTCATCATCAGCAATGGGCTTAATGTCATCCTTTTCTTTTAAGGGTAGCTCAGTGTATGTGGTGTCTTCTCCTTCAGGAGTTTCACCTCCAGTTTTAATAACATCAGGAGACCATTCCTCTCTAAAGTAGTCTTCATACATTTCTCCTTCTGTTGACTCTGACACAATTCTAGACGATTTCTTGTGCACATCTTCCTTGTCTTTTGGTATCTCTTTAGTTGTGATATCTTGTTCCGCCACCATGACCAAAGTTGCTTTTTGATCTGGGAAAACTTTAGAAATTCCTTCTTGCTTTTCAGTGTAAATGACTGTTCCCTTTTTATCTTCCGTGGTAGAATCTTCTATAGGTACACTTACTGCACCATCTTGAAACACCTCTGTCTCACTTTCAGAAGTTGAATCCTTTTCGTCAGTTTTAATAACATCGTATGACCATTCTCTGTAATAATCTTCATAAAACTGATCTTTATCCTTTGGTGTTTCATCATCTGACGGTCTATCTTCTGTTGGTTTCTCAGCAACTTCAATTCCAGTTGGTTTTTCCTTCCTCTTTCCTTTGTCCCGTTCAGGTTCACTCTCAGAACTTTCAGACACAGGGTCATCACCACTTGTTATCCTCTGAACAACTGGACTAGGTTTATCCATGTGGAATACCAATTTCTCTGGTTCTGGCGAACGTTCGAAGAGCTGAATGTTATCTACAGACGGTACCACTCCGTAGAACCTATTGCTATCTGGTGTTTCCGTATCACCACCTGCCGTGAACTCTGTTTGATCAATAGTTGTATCAACAGTAAGTGACGTTTTAGGCTTTTCTTTTTCACCTTCAGTTTCTTTGTCATCTGGAATTGAAACATTATCCAATTCATCCTTTGGAGATACGTCCGTTTCTGTATCCTTGAAACTATCCTCCTCTGAACTTTCAGATGGTGACGGTTTTGATTCTTTGTCTTCATCTTCGGATAAGACTTCTTTCTCATCTGCTGTTACCCACTCTTCTCTAAAGTAGTCTTCATCCATTTCCTCTTTGTCTTCTTGTTCAGCAGTATCCGTTAACGTCGTCTTCTTGTCGGGGAACACCTCGGAAATCCTTTCATGTGTTTCTTCGGATGTGACTTCCTCTCCCCTCTCAGTTTCCTTCCTCACTGGAAAATCTTTCGGTTTTGCTGCAGGTTCGACTTTCCCCTCATCAGCTTCTGGTTTAGCATCTTCAAACAAATCAACATCGCTTTCCGATGTAGTTTCTACTTCCTTCGTTTCCTCCTTTTCATTCACTCCTATTTTAATAACATCCGGTGACCATTCTTCTCTGAAGTCATCTTCAACACCTTCTGTCCCAGCATATTCTGAACCACTGGATGCTGCTGACTGCTCCTCCGAAGGCATTTCTTCAATATCCTCAATATTCCGTTCAGTCGTTAGTTTCAGTATGTATGTTCTATCCTTTTCATCTTCAACAATCTTATCAATTTCTTGCGATTTCTCATCATCTGGAATTTCAGGTTCCTTTATCTCTTCTTTTTTGTCTACTTGTGGTATAACATCTGGTGACCAATCTTCTTGTACGTAATCGTCATAAATACCTTTCTCAAATGTATTTTTTCCGGGTACATACTCCTTTTCAGGTTTCTCTTGTTCTCTTGCACCAGGTTCTATGTCAGTAACCATTGTTTCAGTTTTCAATGGTTCTTCTTCTTCCGTTGGTTTGGATATGTCTACCATCGGTGTAGCAGGCTCGCCTTGTTTCTCATCTGTTAACCGAGGTTGCGGTTCTGTAACTTTGCCAGAAGGTTTTTCTTTCTCTTCTGTTCCAGGTTTTTGTGGAATAACATCTGCAGACCAATCTTCCTGCATGTAATCTTCGTATATGCCCTCTTCAGTTGTGTACTCACCAGCAACCTGTTCTCTCAGCCTTCTTTGTTCCCTCACCTCTCTTGTTGGTGAACTTGGTTTAACTGGTTCTTCTGGAACTTTGTCAGAGGTTGGTCTTTCTTTCTCTTCTGTTTCTGGTTTATGTGGAATAACATCTGGAGACCAATCTTCCTCGATGTAATCTTCATATATACCCTCTTCAGTTGTGTAGTCACCAAGGACCTGTTCTCTTAGTCCTTTTCTTTGTTCCTTCACCTCACTTGCTGGTGAACTTGGTTTACCTGGTTTTTCTGAAACTTTGCCAGAAGTTGGTCTTTCTTTGTCTTCTGTTTCAGGTTTTTGTGGAATAACATCTGGAGTCCAATCTTCCTCCATAAAATCTTCATATATACCCTCTTCAGTTGTATACTCACCAGCAGCTTGTTCCTTTAATCCTTCTTTTGGTTCCTTCACTTGACTTGTTGGAGAAGTTGGTTCAACTGCCTTTTCTTCTTCCTTCCTTTCTCCAGGTTTATCATCTCCTGCAACTTGATCTTGTTCAGCAACCATTACTAATGCATCTTTTTCGTCCAAAAATACCTTTGAAATGTCCTCATGTGTTTCCTCCAACACCACGGTTGTGCCATCTGGCAACTGTTTTATATCTTGAGCATAATTATCAATTTTCTCATGCTTAACACCTTCGGTTTCTGTTTCAGGTGAAGTTTCATCAGCACTAGGTTCTACAACTTTTTCTTCCTGTGTTGGCTTCTGAATTTCTTTTAATTCCCCTTTCTGAGGTATGACATCTGGTGTCCAATTTTCTTCCATATAATCTTCATACATATCACCTTCGGTTGTGTATTCACCAGCAACCTGTTCCCTTAATGTTTTCCTGTCTTCACTGGCATCTACACTTGGTGAACCAGGTTCAACAGGTACTTCTTCTCCTTTTTTAGTTTCCACACCGTTTAATTCTTTTCCAGGTTCTTCCGTTTTACCTTTGTCAGGCTTTACAACATCAACTGCCTGTGTTTCAGGCTTCGCTGGTTCCGCTGGTTTCGCAGGCCTCTGTTTCTCATCTGTTTCTGGTCTCTGTGGGATAACATCTGGAGACCATTCTTCATCTAAATACCCCTCATACATGTTATCTTCGGTGGTGTAATCACCAGCAACTTGTTCTTTTAATGTTTTCTTGTGTTCACTAACATCTACAATATCTGGCGAACCAGGTTCAACTCTTTCCTCCCCTGACACGACTGGTTTAGGCTTAAGAGAATCTGCTTCTGGTTGTTCAGGTTTTTCTTCCGCTTTACCTTTTCTTGCGGGTTCTTCGCTTCTTTCGGGTTTGTTTGGAATAACATCTGCTGACCATTCTTCATCAAAATAGTCTTCATAATATGTAGCAGGTTCTGAAGGTTGAGCAATGTCAGTAACCTTCTCTTCGGGTTCTTCACCTGGTTGAACAATGTCAGCATCCCGAGATTCAGGTTCTGTAACACTGCCAGAATTTGGTCTTTCTTTCTCCTTTCTTTCAGGTCTTTGTGGAATAGCATCAGGAGACCAATCTTCATCCATGTAATCTTCATATATGCCCTCTTCTGTTGTGTACTCACCAGCGACCTGTTCTCTCAATCTTTCCCTTTGTTCCCTCACCTCACTTGTTGGTGATCTTGGATCAACTGGCTCAGGTTCACGTTCTGCAACTTTGTCAGGAGCTGGCATTTCCTTTTCCTCCGTTTCTGGTTTATGTGGTATGACATCTGGAGACCAATCTTCTGCCATATAATCTTCATATATGCCCTCTTCAGTTTTATATTCACCTGCATCATGTTCCCTAAACCTTTCTCCCTCTTCGCCTGTATCAGGCCTCTGCGAGTCAGGTAGAACAGATTCTTGTTCTGCTTTTGGTTTTCCGGGTCTTGGTTCTGATTCCTTAGATGGAACGTCCACACTACCTGGCGCAGCATCTTCAAACAGATCCGCATCACTGTCTGATGACACTTCCTTCTCTTTGGCTTCTTCTGTGTCCTCTTTGGTTGTCTTTATAACATCTGGTGACCAATCTTCCCTGAAATAATCTTTATCCTTTTCCTCATCTTCCGGCCTTTTGGGTTTAACATTTTCGCCATCTTTAGTTTGATCTTGTTCAGCAACTTCTACAAAAGTTGCCTTTCGATCTGGGAATACTTTTGAAATTCTTTCATGTGTTTCTACATATAAGAACTCCTCTCCTCTTTCTGTCTGTCTGGACATAGGAACATCTTCGGATTTGATATCTTTGTCAAAATCTGCTGTTGCATCTTCAAATGACTCTTTATCACTTTCTGATGTCGCTTCTTTTTCTGTTGTCTCTTCATCCGTCACCCCTGTTCTAATAACATCAGGCGACCATTCTTCTCTAAATGAGTGTTCATCTTCATCCCTGTCTGTTTCCTTAGCTTTCCCCCCATCAAGAACATCAGGATCCTTCTTTACCTCTGCGGGCTGATCAGGACTATCTTGTTTCTTATCAGGTATTCGTTCTTCTGGGGAAACAACTGCTTCTTGTCCGGGTTTTCCTTTTATTTCATCTGGGTTCCAATCATCTTGGAAGTAATCCTCATCTTCCTCAACTCGCACATAGTCTCGTGACGCAGCCTCTGTTTCTATAATAGACGGCGATTGTGCATCCTTTTCATCATCTGTTGATTTACGTTCTTCAGAAATTTCGACAACATCCAAACCTTCACCTTTTGCAATTTTGTCAGTGTCAGTGTCTTTATTGGGTCTTTCATCCTTGGTCTGGACATCCATATGTGTGCTCTCTGTATCTCTAACGTCTGCTGCCCCTACTTTAATAACATCTGGAGACCAATCCTCGCTGAAATATTCGTCGTCATCCTCACGTCCTTCGGGTAACAGTACCTCACTTGGGTCAGTATACTTTTCAGATGTTGAAGTTTCCCTTACAGAGGGCTTATCTGCAGGTTTGGCTTGCTCATCACCTTGAGATTTCTTTTCATCTTTCAATGTTTCCTCCGGTAGTTCTACTACAACGGTGTCTTTGGTAAGTTCCTCTTCACTTGACGACATGGTCTCCTTTGGTTTTACAAGTTCTAAGTCTTTGGCTGTTTCAGTGTCATCTATCTTTTCGTCCTTCCTTGGATGTTTCGCCTTTTCTGTATCTTTGGATATCTCATCTTGACTTGGGGCAATATATGAAGCATCCTTTGGCAATTCAGAATCACTTTCTACCATTTCCCAGTCTTCAGATATTTCAGAGTCAATTTCCTTTACCTTAATCTCTTCTGTTGCAATTATCTCAGAATCTTTAGGCTTTTCAGCATCACTTTGTGACACTGGTTCCCCTTTCTTTGAAACTAATATTTTACTTTCTTCAGTAATTGAAATCTGACTAGTTCTAGCAAAGTCAGTGTCACCTTCGAGTGTAAATTCACCAACTTCAGTCTCTACAACGCCAATGTCTTGAGACCGACCAGTTTCTTGGACCAATTCACTCACTTTAGGAGCTAACTTATCAGTATCTTTGGGCAAATCACCCTCTGTTACAGAGACTATTTCAGGTTCCCTAGTAGTTATTTTGTCAATATCTGTAACATGTTCGGAATCTGATTCTGCTTCTACTAGCTCAAAGTCTTGCGCTTCCGGTTCTTGCATTTCCGGTTGGACATCTCCAGTATGCTGGAGCTCTGTGACCTCCAGGGTAGTGGACGTCTAATAAGAGAAATGTGTGAGAAGAGAAAACTAAAGAGGCAGAAACAGAAAGGGGACGGTCTGTGGACAGTGACCATCCGAGACAAGACAAGCACAAAACAGGAAACAATACTCATAAAAATACGAGAGAAACGTTTTGGCAACTACATATCTGCTTTAAACGTCTACCAGCTTAAACTGAACTTTGAATAAAGTTTTAACTTAATAGATTTCAACTCAGTTGAAGATAAATTAAAATACGAGCTTACACTCAAGTTTAACTACAGTATAGCTGATAGTAAAGCTAATGTTATACCGTTAAGAATAGCAATTTTATTAGCAACGGAACATTATTGTAGACACGAAAAGACTACATTTTTTCTACTTCATAGTTAAACTTGATGTAAAACGGCGTATAAATAAAGTATATAATGACTGCTCTAATTGTTAAAAAATTTTATTCTTTTCCAGTCAATTTGTTTTGTTTATTTCAATTTAATGCAATTTACTCGAAAGTTCATAATCGCAATTAGAACAGTCAGACAATGTATGTATGGTCCAAAAATATTTTGATATTTCTGTAATAAGTAAATTTACCCGTGGTCGGATCAAACATTAACTGTGCAGTACGATACTGCTAACTCATGGGACTCTGGGACACCTTACTTCATAAAATACCCTACAATCTCTTTAAACCATACACAAATAAAACATAGGTCCAGATGGACCTGAGATCATTTGGCAATATCAAAATACTTAAGACAATTTAGGTTACAATATCCAGGGATACAAAGTGTCTAGGATCAAATCTCCAATGTGATCAATGAAATAATCTATGAAAAACACAAATATGGCTGCTAA
>JBCAUI010253412.1:0-16138 GCA_038406195.1 Haplosyllis anthogorgicola
GCCAAGTGGGAGATTATTCAATCAAAGAGATAATTACAATTTGGCAGTTATTGACCTAAGTCAATCCTCTAACAAAACTTCACCACCAGAGGTCACTACTTCAGCTCGCTCAGTGACGTCATCTATGTTGATGTGAGTTACAGTTTGGCCAATACGAATGCCTAGAGGGTCTTGCGTGGCGTTTCCTTCAGCCAAACTGAAAGCATTGCAATACAAATAAAGCATGAATACAGGCACAATGTGATTGTCCATATTGGACTTCCCTAAGCTAATGGATGTTTATGTCTCGGACATGATGGTGCAGCAGCTGACAGGCAATAAATCCACAGTATATTTTGTATTTTATGGAGTTATGTAGTTTCATGAAATGATGCACATTTCTACAAACGTATCGGAACGAGTGCTGTTCTTGTGTCTACATGGGAGTTCTCAATGTCTGACAGTTTATCAGACTTTTTATTTATGATTCCAGTCACTGCAATGATTTGCCAACCAATTTGTTATGGACTATAGACAAATAAAGTAACAACTTGTGGGACATGTGCCTCTGGATTGCCTTCCGCACAGCGTTCAGCATGTAGGGGTGTTACATCGACAGCCAACCACACTTCTCGCATACCATGGCAAATAGCATTTAAACTTACTGATGCAGAATGTCCACACAGCCGTTTGGTAATATTACGTCTGGTCCGCCATACCCAGTACCACTGGACCAGTAGGTGTCTAATAACTTGGCAGAAAAATTCTTTTGCGGACCACCAGTGATTAAATTAACAATGTATTAAACTGATTCATTGTTAAATCCTAGCGACTTTTTTGATTGTTGGATTAAGTTGCACAAGGTATCGAGGGAAATTTGTTAAACAACTGTTCTCATTGGCTCATTTGGCATAATTGCCAAAGAGCCTATAGAATCATGAATTGCCCGTCGTCCGTCGTTGTCGTTGTTGTCCTGCATTGTCATTGTCGCCATGGTCTGTGCACAGCTGTCCTGAGTACACTACTGTTCATAGAGACTTCATATCTTACACACATATGTATCTCAAAGCCTAGCAAACATTATGTTGCTGTGACTATTATTCTCAAATTTGCAGCCATATTTGTTTTTTTCTTTGAACCTTTCTCCTGGAGATGCAGTTGATGATACAAACTTCATGCTTGGTAGCTTTATGCATCTACATAAACCCTCTTTATTTCCTGTAAAAATTATATTGATGCCACCTACATTTGCAGTTTGGCAACCATATTTATGTTTTTTCGTAGGTCACTTATTTGGGATTTGATCTTAGACACTTCATTTGTTTCGATGTGATATTGCAACCTATATTGTCTTAGTTTTATGATAATGCCAAAAATGAGCTCAGGTCCATCTGGACCTATTTTTTACAGGATGCAAACATTTCACTGGCATTGTCAATTCCAGGCTTTTGTACATATCACAGAGATTTTTCAAGTGTGCGGATGCATTTTTCTCCACATTTTGCCATCAAAACTCCTGTGACAGCCAAGTCAAATTAATGTTACGATGTTATGTTCAACGTATCTCATCTTGATAACAAAAATAACTTATCGATGTTACAATTATCGAAATTACATTGTTAAGAGACTAAGCTCTGTTCCTTTTGTTTTTGTCTTTGCTATCGTCGCACTTTGAATATGTTGAACATACAGTTCAAGTAATTGTATGTAAAATAAAGAAAATAATTGCACTCACTTAAAAAGTTAAAGAGAAGATACAAACATACCATTGCCCGATTCAAGGATGTGCACAAATAACTGATTGGTTGGTTCTACCCAGTCCGAGAGAATTCCTTCGATTTCTGCCGCATCATACAGAGATGCGTCCTGCTCGCAGTCCTGTGATGCCTGACTTATAGTGTAACTCAACTGTGATAAAACGAGACATTTCAACAGTGAATGATGGGAACTTTGTCACGTTTCCGAAAGATGTTTGTGAAGAAAATTGGAGCTGTCCTTGAATTAGGGATGATAGGGTGAAATCAGGTCATAATAGTTGTAAGGTGCTGGCAAACAACTTATCAAAATGAATTTTAGCAAAAGTTAATTGTGTTGTGAAAGTTCAATTCTGAGTGTACCTGGTAGAAGTTGAGGCCAATTATGAAATGTTTTATCGGCGTGAATTTTTGTCCCGTGTGTTCTTCCCAAACTGAGTAGGAACCTAACCAGTCTACAGGCACCATTTCCGCACCAATTTCGTCTGCAAGCTAGAAAAGTAAGACAATACCACATTGCATTATGTTTTCTCATCAATACATTAGAAAGTGCATAATACAGCAGGTGATTTGTATTTAACTGTATTTTTCTTCCGCCAACTAAGATTAGGTTTATTGATAGACGGTGAAATTATCGTTGTCTAGAAAATTCCAACTTGCGAAATCGTTTCGACTCCAAAAGCGAATAAGTAAATTGCTTTATAAGATACCTGTCGAATTGGGTTTGACTCAGAGGCACCATGAATAAAAGAGGCACCCAGGTCTATCGCTGCAAAGAAATGAGGAATCAGATTCTAAAGCTTGACTCGATATTTTTCTGATGAAACCGGAACGCATGCAATGCATTGTTTTTATTCATGTCAAGACAATTTCTTTGTTGCTAAATATTCTTAAATTAACACAGATTTCTTGAGTGATATTCTGCTACCTGATCCATCAGAAGTGATATCCGTATTGGTCCAGATTCTTCCTCCGTATCGATCTGGATTCGCCTCCAGAACAATGACGTTATATCGACCATGTTCTGCTAATGTTCTGGCTGCTCCTAATCCGGATATTCCAGCGCCATTAATCACTGCGTCGTTCGTATGACTGTACTTATGGAGCAATAGAATCGTCCAAATTGCAATGTAAGCTTGAAATATGTTATTCATGATGGTTATCTTCGTCTGATTGTACTAACGTACGATGTTTTAATCTTCTGATGTGGCAAATAACTATGAGAAAGCAACAACAAGAACAAATAAAAAAGGAGATATATCGTGAAGTAGGTGACCAGATTCATATCGCGATACTATGTATTTTTGGCTCATTTGGCATAATTGCCAAAGAGCCTGTAGAATCATGAATTGTCCGTCGTCCGTCGTTGTCGTTGTCCTGCGTCATTGTCGTTGTCATTGTCGTCTGTGCACAGCTGCCCTGAGCACACTACTGATCATAGAGACTTAATATCTTATACACACATGCACCAATGCCCCATCTCAAAGTCTAGCAAAAATTATTTTGCTGTGACCATTTTTCTCAAATTGGCAGCCATATTTGTTTTTTCTTTGAACCTTTCTCCTGGAGATGCAGTTAGTGACACAAACTTCATAGTTGGCAGCTTTATGCATCTATATACCCTCTTTATTATATATAAAAATTATATTGATACCATCTGTATTTTTGGTTTGGCAGCCATATTTATGTTTTTTATAGATTACTTATTTGGGATTTGATCTTAGACACTTCATTTGTATCCATCTGATATATTGTAACCTATATTGTCTTAGTTTTATGATAATGCCAAATGAGCTCAGGTCCATCTGGACCTATTTTTGACATTTAATGGTTAAGTTATATTTTGCCATTATTGATGTACTTGGTCAGTATTGTTCTGTTCTTTAACCGTATAATTGCTTGCCAAATGGCAGGACATGAATCACAATTAACTTTGTGATGTTTCGTTTCTTTAATCAGTGAAACTGCAACCCTAATGTTGCTTGTGCATGCTGACTTTAATATACTGTTAACAAGCAAACCAAGGTCGTATTCATATTCTTGTATGTCAGGCAATTTGGTACCAATTAGACATACCTTTGAGTTACTTAATTCTGGAATATAGTCCATTCATTGACCACATTTCGATCTCTTTCTTAGCTGTGAACAAGATTCCATGATGCACACCACGTATTGTATGTGTGTATGTGAAACATTATTTTCAAAATGGACTTACTAAATCCGGTACCAGTCTATGTTGCTATAATACAAATTTTGTCCTGTCATTTGATACACAATTCAATCCAAAAATTGTCAAGATTCGTGGGCAGTCAGGAATATGCTGTTGAATCAATGTAAAATATCCACTAAGTGTACACAAATATGAATATTCTAGCTTTTGTAGGTGCACAACATTAATGATTTTCAATAACGACAAAATGTGAATACGATGTCTGGTCATATGGGCTAGTGATTGAAGAAATATTGACATTGTATGTGAGAAATATTTTTCCAAGTTCTCTCAGAGGCATGGTTTTTCTGTGAACACAGATTTTTCTTCATTTAGCAAGAGAAAGAGAGCCAACCGAATATACATAAATCGTATTGAGATTGTGCTCTTTACCCACAGTCTCACAGACCAAACCTTGGGGGTTACACTCCAATAAATTGTCACTTTACAAATCAAAAAGTGCCCATGTCCAGTACGACCAATGCCACTGGGATGAAAGCGAATTGCGGTGATAAAATCAAACAAATGGTTGATAGGAATTGAATTGTTGCTTCTTTCATCCACATGTCTTTTCACAAATAGACTTGTTGGGAAGATGCCACTGGAACATGCCAATGAAATTACCAAGACTTCAGTAAATGTATTTATTACACAGAGTTTTATTCTGTTGTACCGACAAAGTAGATCAACACATTTTAAGCTGGGTACAAAGGGGTATAAAATATTTCAGGGATTAAAACACTTTTATCATATTGTTTGGAATAACAACTTTGAGATAGTGATGGTAGAATGGCTGGAAGCACCATTCAAAACAAGGACTTCACTTGCTAAAGATATTGAACTGGATTGTATTTTGAAATGATTATTTCCTGTATTGGACTTGATTGTATTTTAAAACGATTTTATTGTAAAGAATTTATTTAAGGGGGATCGATCCTTTTAATTGCCGTAAATAAACATGTTGAATATGAAATTTTCTGATATTGCAGAAATGATATTTTGTCAATGCTAAGACATCATTCTGTACCTTTTGGGGTGCAAAAGGTAAAAATTAGGTGTAAAAATTAATATTAAGACATTTTAAATGTCACAATTTACATGAGTATTACAAATGTGCAACTGCATTTACAATATACTTATCTTACTTCATATCTTTCCATAAAGCAAAGATATTATGCAAATAGTTATTTTTACTTTAAAATACAATTAAAAAGTATGTAGAAAACATATTTTGTATGTTGTAGAGTCGAAAAATGACATCCAAACTACTTTTTCATTAAAAAAATTTGTGGCATTATCCAGGAAATTTGGATTTTAAATGGCTACAGTTCAAAAATTTGTCTGATGATCCTGACATTTCTCTTCACAATTATCATCTGTAACATCCTAGGATGACTTGTGCCAAGTTTGAAAAAATCTAATTACTTTTGAAATTGATAATACAGCTTTATGCTGATTTTTCATAGTATTTCTATTGTAAATGATGGTTTTGGTAATGTGCATTTATCTCAAAAATAAGATCCATGACCCCACATGAAAATACAATTTTTGTGTTCAGTACAAGGTGACAATTCACAGAAAAAAAAAGTGTTTTAAAATTCTAATTACTTCGACTTGAAAGGATCGATCCCCCTTAAAACACAACAGGAAAGAAATCCCCACAACATACCGGGAAAACACTTGCGGAATCTTGGTGAAAATTAGTTTTGTGTTGGCTTAGTTCGCTTAAGTATCACAAAATTACCATGATAGTTCGGTAACAGCTGCACCGCCATCATAACAATGCAGTAATTCGACTTTATGTTCAGAGATTTATTGTTGGCTATGAATAGCGCCTTAAAGAATTATATCTGAAAACAACATGCCAAAGTTCAACAGAACATGGGAGGGTTCCTTCTGAGCATCTAGTCACGGCACATTTGAGTTTAACCCTACTAAACAAAGCATGATCAAGTGATATTTGGAATCAATTGGTGTTTGATGCTCCATGTGTTTAAATTTGCAGGATGCACTGTTAGCTGCTTAGTAGGTGTTACCTCTGCGGTATCTGGGGCTCTAATTCCCTGTCTACGTAAGTGCGGCTGGTATCTGGGGTGTTAGCGGCGGAGCTTATGTGCGTGGCCCGTAATATCCACAGCATTTCGATTACTTTGTTATAATCTTAATAATTAAAACAAGGAAACCATAAAGTTTAAAATTTATATTGGCAGTACAGTTGTACCTTTATAAGTGCGAAAAAATGGTTGCTATAAAGCTTGACAGTGAACAGGGATATTTACCGCCCGCGTATGCGGGAAGGTAATGTTTTCAGTTCTGTGTGTGTGTGTGTGTCTGTCTGTCTGTCTGTCTGCCTGGGCTATAACTTTTGAACTGCTTGACCTAGAAACTTCATTTTTTGGTATGGTGGTACATCTTCATAATATCAAGGTCAAGTTTGAGTATCAAGGTCATTGCATCAAGTTCAAGGTCACAGTAATAAAAAGTGTCAAAGTTTTTAGTGTTGTCTACTAATGTCACATACTATAATGATGTTTGAGACAAGTAAATGGGGGCCAAGGTCAAAATATAGGTCAAGGTCATTTGAAGGTAAAATTTCTAGATTTTTGTAATTTTTCCATGTTTTAATAACTATTTGCATTTTAGTTACTATTTGACTATTTGCGAAGCAGGTGGTTTGGCCTTTGATTGGAAGGCATTCTTGTTGAATAGAGCTTCTGGTTACACACATGAAATTCGGCTTTCACGTCAACAGATACAAATACGTAGTGTTAAACGTACGAAGCATTTATGATGAAGATACCTCAAAGGACAGTTGACGTGAATCCTTAATTGTCAGAATGAAAAGAACTAGCCCATGTTATGTTCAGTCACCAAGCTGCTCAATGTAAGCTCGAGCAGAACCCGATCAGCTTGAGCCAATTCTTTAGCTCGTTGACATCCCTACTTAATGCACAACATGATACCATTACTCTCAAATGAACTTTGACGAATTGCTAGAAGTTACTCCCAGCTGAGAGCGGTCGAAAGTATTTAGATTAAATCGTTGCTATTTATTGCCGCATTTATTTGAATGTCATGTTTTTATACCACTTGTGATTTGCAGTTTACAACACAATAGGTCACTTGAATACCAAATTGAGCCCGGTTGACCGTTCGTGATCAATCCGTTTTGGCACTCACGGCCTTGTTTATTCGATTTCTGGCGAACCAATTTGGAACAATTGGAATAAATCACCATCGTTGTTTTCAACGCGCAGGTGTGTTAGCTTGTTAGCGTTTCCGAGTGTTTAATCCCTGGTGTAAGTCGGCACTCTTTTCACCTACACACAGAGACCTGTTGTAGCAAGGTCTGTATTATCTTTACAAGGATACAAGTTTCTCTTTTACTTGACCAACTCAATCTGTTCGATTACGGAACAACTCTTGATCTATTGAGTCGCAGCATGAATTTCAGATTTTGCTTTTGATACTTTTTAATGGCCCTGTCCAGATCCCAAGGAAAAATGTTTTACTTTATAGAATTAATTACCTATTCACTAGTTTATTGTTATGGTAATGAATATTAAAACGAGTTTATGTCACACGAAATTAGGCTGTCATTGTCATCGTCGTCGTTGTCGTCGTCTGTGCACAGTCATCCTGAGCACACTGTTGATCACAGAGACTTCATATCTTACACACATGTGCACCTATGTCCCATCTCTTCTAACCTTGCACCTGGACTTGCAGTTAAAGATACAGGCTTCATGTTAAGTAGTCTTATGTATTTAGATACCCTCTTTATGTCTTATAAAAATTACATTGATGCCACATATTTTCCAGTTTTGCAGCCATATTTGTGTTATTTCACAGATCACATCTGGAAATTTGATCTTAGACACTTTGATTTCATGTGATATTGTGACTTGAATCATCTTAGTCTTTTGATAATGCCAAATGAACTCGAGTCCATCTGGACCTATTTTTTGACTTAACGACACAGTAAATTCCTCAAATACTGTACACTTAATCCAGTTAGAACTTGTACACGGGTCTCAGTTACAATATAAATTTTTGAGCTGAATGCCCTCTATCGGGCATTCAGCTTTCTGTTTTCACGAGATTTTTGCGTTGATTTCTGACCTTATTTCTGAAAGTTCTGGCAAGGTGGCAAGGACGTCACATGACAAGCCTGGCCATCACATGACAGACAAAATGGCGGCATGAAGCTCGGTACACCGATAGGTTATCCTTGTTTGCTGCTTCTGCTCTTCCTGGTTTGTATCCTCATATCTTATCTGGAAGCAGCCGCACCTAATATTTACATAACCAGTTAACAGAATTCACCCTGGGTTCCATGTTCGTTTACGTAACTGTGTAAACTAAACTAATCAAAACCGCGAGGCTCTGCAGATAACATGCGAAGAGTTTACGCAAAGGTGTAATGAACAGAATTTTCACATTGAGCAACCCATAAAAAGTGTAAGATAGATAATGCAAGAAGTACATGTGGCGTTACTCATGTATTGTTTATGGAACATCATCCATCATCAGACATCCGAAGTTTTTCAAAATTAGACCAGGTGCTAAATCGAACTTTTATGATCACAGATGTGTTTAACTAATTTGTAATGTTAACGTTATGTTATCAAAATTAAGGATTTTTGTTGTCGTTGGTGTTAAACTTGTATCTGACAACTTTTGACCTAGTGAGTCTATCGAATCGTAGTCTTACAGGTACGAAGGTGCCACAATGGGTCTCCCACAAAAATTGCCACACATGCGCACTGCCACAAATCGTGATCATTTTGTCGCTTTGTAGAACACTTAGTCTTATCGAATTTTATTTTATTGCAAATAATAATATAAAAGTCAGCATTACAATATTTTAAATTATTAAAAACAATTAACTTGAGGCTCCCCACACATAATTTCTTCCCTAAGACTACAAATACATGTTACCTTCATATTTACATAGGTTTTATTCCATTGAAATAGAATTACACGATATCAATGATACAATAGACCAATAACCAATACTCACTTTGTGTTCCTGGTGGTTCATGCTGTTTTAAACGGCAAAAACTCTAAATGCATCTGGGTTAAACTGTGTACATGTCACGGCCGTTGCAAATCATTGGCCTTCGGCAGCATCTATGACGCTAGTGGGTAATACATACACATAATTTTTTTTTCGTATTTACTGACATGCATGACGGAAGGCCGTCCAAATGTATAATAGGATTACTATCTGGGCTATTTACATAGATACTCGTGTATCCAAAGGCTAAAAGTTCAATCAATAGAAATGCTTAATATTTTGTAATATTATGTACACAAAAAAGTCAATAAACAATGTCCAGGGCCCGCCCTGTGGTAACAATTGGTGTAAAAATGTGCAAGTGAAATTGTATACATTCTGGTTTTTTAAAGACAAAGATTTTTTAGCGTGTATTCACAGATACTTTATGTTCAGTTGTATTGATGGTTTTTAGTGAGTAGATTTTCCATCCATTAACAGAGAACGTCCGTGTTCTAGTTTGATAATCTGGTCTATTCAATTACCGAAGCCTAATCCCAAATAATTCCTTTCATTACATGCGATTAATTACGTAAAAGCTTTGTATACAGTGGTTATACACTCTCGTATGATTACACCTTATACTTGACCTTTAGTTACATCACAAACAAAGAGATAAATCTTTTATGTTACAAAAGTACCGTGATAACTAAACCACAAGAGTGCTTCATGTAATTACCTGTAAAGTAGACCCAAGAAACTGACGAAATATGTTTACTGGTCGGTAAATTAGAATTGCCGCCAAGCTGGTTGCTGGTAAAAACTTTTACTGCGCAGGTACACAACAAAAAGCAATAGAAATCCAAGCTGTTCTATTTTTGGAGTAAAAGGCACAGCCTCATTCTGTGAAATACAAAATGAAATACAATGTAACCGATAATTTATCGATTTAAATGTGATGCAAATGCTGTGTTCATAAACCTTTCAAATGCGGATTATAACAAAATAACATCACCTTTGAATAACAAATTGTAGGTGCTCTCACCTTTGATTTGAACTAAATCTGGGATATTATTAATTACAATAAAGACGAAAGCATTGTTTGTAATTACCAGCAATCAGAAAACAATTTATCTATCAGTAAAAATATGATTATCATATCACTGAATTATAGCTGCCCTCGGGTAAATATATCTCAGATAAATCAACAATTTCCCTTCACTCCTTGTCAAATGTATCGAGTTCTTGGGGCAAGTATACTTTTCGTTGTTTTAGGTCCACTTGTTAGTAAATATGGGGAATGTCATTATATTGCAGGTGTGTCGAGAAATAATTTAAAGATAAATTAAATTAAAGATTAAAAAAAACAATTAGTTTTAGAATTGTACTGGAACAAGACTGAACAAGAATTAAGACTGTAGAGAGTATCTCCTTTCATATCTGACCGTCTTCTATTTTATAGTTTTGAATACATCTAATAGACAAAAAGCAGAAATGTATGTAAATCGTTGAAGCATTGTCGCGTTTGCTGCATTTAGATCTATCTACAGCCACACCTGTTTGGTTCTTTCTGTTCTGCCAGCAGAAGAAGTCAACGAGGATCTCCTTGGTTGAAACGGCTTCCACCGACACGTCAAGAGTTCCTTCATTGTTTTGCGGAAGTGAACGTTCAGTGCGCAGTATAAGACGAAGTTGCAGGAAAAGTTCACAACTTGCAGGAAGTTCGCAACGCACCGTATCACCATGAACATTCTGATGCGGTCCAAGTCGCTCTCCATCACGGCCGAGCAGAAGTCCATGATTTCAGCCGGAAATACGAGAAATATGAAGAGAAGCACAATGATCACCAGCAGCAGGGTGATTCTGTTGCTAGCTCGTGAGGCGGAATTCTGTACTCGACATTCTCGTCGCATTCTTCTTGATCTTCGAAGTGCCAGAATCAAAGACCAGTTACAGTACATCAAGAGTATGGCAGGTGAAAATATCCCAATAATCGCCCGAAACCACAGGAAGATATATCCCTTTTTGGAATCAATGGTAAAGTCACCGATGTCAATGAGATAATATACATGTCCATCAATTTCAATGTTGGTTATTTTATATTGCCAGAATATTGGAAGGTTAATTAATATACAGATGATGATGATTATTACATATGTACATCTCACACAAGTGTTACTGTCAATTTTCCTTGTAGCCAATGGATGACATATTCCAAGATATCGCATTGTGGCCATAGCAACTGTAATCCAGGTACTAGTCAGTATGAAAGTGTTGATGACTCCTGTTCCATATACCTGATAGTACAACCTGAAGTCATTGGGTTCAAACAGAGCCTCATTTCCTCCTATTTTGGCAAAAGCTCTTGGGAAGACCACAGCACAAAAGAGCATGTCTGAAACTGCAAGGACCAGGAGGCCCAATAATGTACCACTGTCTCTCCCTCCATCGGCCTTTTTCATCTTTTGCCTGCTTCTGATCAAGGCCACTATATTCAAGATATTTCCAATGCATCCAAAAAGACTGACTGCAGGTGTTAACACTACATAAAACACATCCTGGAATATATCGTACGAAATGTTGCCATTATCCCCTTCTTCTCCGTGACGTGGTGGATCCATGGAATTTCCATTGGCGAACAGAACAACGTTACTGCTCAGAAATGTTACATTTCCTCCGTAATTCTCGTCCATAGACATTGTGTAGATTTACCAGATTTATCCTCAATCCAAACCCAATGTTGTATTGGTATTGAATCTCTCTTACAGATGTAGCAATTTCATGGCTGAGTTGTTGGACTTCCTCGTGTGCACCACTAACTTGTTGATCTTGGTTCACATCAACGCATAAAGTCCATTATTCTGAAAAGAAATATAAAAAAAGGAATCGATTACTCCTAAATAACTTACCGGAGTGTATTAGTTATTTAATAGGGTGAAGTAGGATGCCTATTGATCAATGCATTAGCTAACATACCAACAAAGTAGTTGCTTATATTTTCCGGGTGAACAGTTGCTACAAGTAGCATTTACAAAGTCTGAAGTCATGAATAGATTTCATGCTGACTTAAACACGGCTTTTATCACAAAACATTTTAATACTTCCTTCAGCACGACCCCAAGTCAAGTACTGTATTTTATGATCGATATATCCGGGGAGGAGTGTAATTGAGTAAATATTTTTCAATGCATGTGGTGTGCAGAGTGAAGTTTTATCAAAAGAACTCGTTATTCGCACAGTACGCGGGTCTATTAATTTAGTGCAGACAAAAAGTATCGATATAAGCGGGATATCGATATAAGCGATCTCATATTAATTGTTCCGCTTATATCAATATCCCGCTTATATCGATGCTATTTTCCCGCACCAAAAACATCGATATATCCGGGGACAACTGTACCCTCGAATCAGAGTAGAATGCCCTTCGTTAATGTACTAGTTCGTACTAAAATATACTAATTTGTCAAATCTACTACAATATTGATTTCTGTGACTAAAATTGATCCAAAAGGTGACTGAACTAAATTAACCACAGACGTTTGGTTTCTTTCCCACCACATGCCATTTGTTGTTCAATACAGTTGATTTCTACGCAAGTGATGTAATACTCTCAGATATGGAGAATCTATAATACATAAACGGCTTCATCAATAATAAATGTTGTCAGCTGTATATCAATACAGTCCGAACTTGTTAATATTCTAATTTTAGGACATCAATATGTTTTCAGATGACCTTGAAGCACCCTCATGCAACAATGTACACGGATGGTGCACTTAGTTAAACAATGATTATCATTTTAAAATGATAAATAACCTTATTTGGACTTCAAACTTTTGGTATTCAACATTGGCAATTTTAACTTGTACTTTTATTATACTTTTTTCAAACTTGTAACTTTACTTCATATTTTCAAGCTTTTATGTGGATAGACTGACAAATTATAAACTTACAGAATTACAAAATAACCTTTCTGTAGTCAATCCAATAAAACCATGTTCTTATAAAACGCTTATATGTGTTGGTAGATCATGTGATAAAAATCCTTTTAATCTTGATAGCGGCTCGAAACTAATCATAACTGATAATAGCGTGAAATTTTATTCTGCAAAATTAATAGAATGTTCTTGATGTGACACAGTGCAATATCTTTTCTGCCGTTTTTGCCAAATAAACAGATAAGTACGATACGTAATTATGCAAAAATCACACACATACAGTGCACGTTTAAAGGAGGGGTGACTTTCCGTTTCAATCTTGTTGCATGGAAAAATGTTTAAGACTTCGTTGTCCATGTTGTAGATCCTAAAATGATCACGACGTCCTGAAAGAAGGTACATGGTGGCAACTTGTGTAGGTGTAATGTGTACTGTCGTTTACTGTCCCTTAACGTTACCATGTAACATGTGTTATTTTGCTCTGTGTTTTTCGTCGTTTCAAAATCAATACATTATTTGTTTTGCGGGAAGTTAATGTTTCCAGTCGTGTCTGTCTGTCTGTTCAGACTATTTAACCACTTGACCTAGAAACTTCATTTTTTGTAGGGAGGTACATCTTAAAAATAGATCTATCTAGGTCACATTTCAGTACCAAGGTCAATGGGTCAAGTTCCAGATCACAGGAACAAAAATTGTCCATATTTTGACAGTTATAGATCTCTTTAATATCATCAATAAACTAATAATGACATTGTCACATGTCTGACGGGGGGAGGGGGTCAGTCTGCCAGCTTATGAGGTGACCTCACTATCAGGCATAAATTATGTTAATAAGCTGCAATCCCATGATGCCTTGCCAGAGCCTTGCAGACCTGTCTGCACTTTGACCTTTCTGCACTCACCTCACCTTAGGTCCATCCTGGGTGTGGGGGGGGGGGTGGTTGGGGGTCAGACTGCAGATAGGTCTGTCTGCTGAAAAAGTTTGAACATGTTCTGGTAGAGGTCCACAACTGGGAAAAGCATAGTTTCTTGCAGGCCTTTTAAATATAAAAAGGACATTGGAGGGGGATCCATATGCATGCATTGGGCTATGCCAGGTATGTCTAAGGTTGGGCTGCCTCACCTGCCACCCATCCTTTCCTGGGGGCTGGGGGTCTGTCTGCTTTTGTTCAGCTTTGTTCAGGCTCTAGCTGCCCCAAACTGAAAATCCTTATGTTTTCTGTCACTACCAAGCTAACTTTGTAAAATATGATCATAGACTTTTGAAACTTGGTATAGGGGTAGATTAGAACCTAAGGAGCACTGCTACATAGGTGCCATTCTGCTACAATGCATTTTTACCCCATTTGGATGTGGGGATTTTCAAGCCATTTCGATGCTTTTTTTTCCTGTCAAAATCAAGAAAATGTGAAATTCTGAGTATTATGGGATAGAAAAACAGAAAATGCTGATTTTGACTGGGAAAAGTGCCTGAAAAGGCTTGAAAGTCCCTGCATATAGGTTTTGTGGTGTGTCAAATCCAATGGTGGTGTCTCTACAATCAGCAGTTTTTGAGATATGATAGTTTTTGATTTTTAGTTGGAAATGTAGTCAGAGTTCTGAAACTTGGTAGGGGGATAGATTAGGATCTAAGGAGCACTTTAGCAAAGGTCACATTCAATTACGATGCATTTTTACCCTGTTTGGGACCACTTTTTCCAAAATACTGTGATATCTCAAGAACCGCTTATTGTAGAGACTTGACGCCACTGCCAAAAGATTCAGCATGCCCCAAAACTTATATGCAGGGATTTTCAAGTCATTTCAATGCTTTTTTCCCTGTCAAAATCAAGAAAATGTCCCAGGGTTTAAAATTGGGACTGCCTAAACGGTGTTGATTTTGACTGGGAAAAAGTGCCCAAAAAGGCTTGAAAGTCCCCACTTTTAGGTTTTGGGGCATGCTGAATCCAATAGTGGTGGTTAAAAGTCTCTATGATTAGCGGTTTTTGAGATATGATAGTTTTTTTCTTGATTCTTAGTTAGAAAATGTAGTCATAGAGTTCTGAAACTTGGTAGGGGATAGATTAGGATCCAAGGAGCACTTTGGCAAAGGTCCCTTTCAATTATGAAGCATTTTTACCTTGTGTTGGACTATTTCTGAGCTTATTTCCTAAGATACATCCATAATACACTTTATATCACAAAATGTGCATAATATACATGCAGAATAACTCTCTATGATGTCTACTTATCAAATATTACTCTTCAAAGTTTGGATGCATTAATTTTATGGGTAATATTTGTGGATTTAAATTTGAAGTTATTCCCCCAGGGCAGATGGTGCCATGCTGTAACCATGCAAAGCACGGGTTCCACCTAGTATGTTCTAATATCTGTGAGCAGTGTACAAGGTCGAGGTCATTTGAAGGTGAATTTGCTATGTTTTCATAAATTCTTCAAAGTTTTACGGCTTTTTAATGACTATTTGCATAGCGGGCGGTTCGGTCTTCGATTGAAAGGCATTCTTATTTTGTGAATTATTTTGGTAAATAATGAGCATTAATGAGACAGTACACCTGCATGGTGACTGACAGGCTCAGGTCAAAGCAACGTATTCAGTGATTATTTAGTTTCTTGTGTGAAATACTGCCATAATATGGTCATGGTCATAATATGGGTTTTATTCCGTTATTTACAACATTTTTTTTCAGTATTCCATTTTTGCCAATGTTTGTTTTCAAATGTGACGGTCTTTTGGCTAAATGTACATTAACCCCGAACGACATAGGATGACTAATTTGTTTGCACAAAAGCTAGAACTGGGGCCTGATTTTTCTGTAAAAATGAGAAAATTTCGCCATCTTCAGATAGCAACAATTCAACCATTTCTTTTCACAAGGACACAGTCACGTTGAAACTATCTTGTATTCATTATCTTGCCGATTTGTTTGTATATGAACAACCTTTGAGTTATGCGGGATGATAGGGTAACTCATTTGCAATAATATTTTACCATCTACATGTATAAATTTAAATTTATTACCATAGCAAAAAATTATAATAATTTGAATTCTAAGTCTTACATTTGGCGCAAATTCTGTTCATTATACATACAAAAGTAAGTTGAATACCTATTTTCCGTCAAGTCCATTAAAAAAAGTAAATAAACAAATCGATCAAGATAATATCTCGTTTTGACGAGACTAATTAACCCGGCCTACCGGTAGGTGGCCGGGTTCCTTTGGCGATAGCCGAGTTCTGTTACGTGAAATGTATATTG
>JBCAUI010253634.1:0-16135 GCA_038406195.1 Haplosyllis anthogorgicola
TGACATGTGGTCAGTACGAAGTCAATGTACCCAATAGTTTATTTTGGAAGGCGCAAGCTATTATATACGATTCAAAATGTGACATCACTTCCTTGTGTAGTCACATGACTTCCGGTCACGTGCAGACTCCCGGAATATTGCGGGAAAATTAAAAATAAACCCCATTTCACACTACGACAATACAAAGAAATATTCCAATAGTGTGAGAAGAAGTGAATGTCAAAGTCATGATGCATTTTATAGATACAGATATGTTTATTCAAATAGTTCTCAAATATTTATTGTCATGTACAACTATGAAGAATATGGTACACTGGACATAACATTAAGTATATCAACAACCAAATGTAAACATACTGTGTCAAAAAGGCACCTGTGTGTACTTGAGTTTTGCTCCAAAAGGAAGTTTGGTTATAAAAATCGAGAACTTAAGAAACAACTTTGTCGTAAGTTTCAGAGAAAAGCAAGGAACCAAACTAAGTTTGATAGCAAACTTGCCCATCAATGGAATGCGTGGACAAGTTTAGATTTTATCAATCAAACGGCATGTGTTTTTGTGCAATTTACCGTAGAAGTTGATCTACTTGTGTACAAAGTTTTCACATTCGTGTATGATAAATGTTGCAAATACTGTTTGGCGTTCTATCTTTATCAACACAGACCTGACGAAACTAAAAGGAACCTAGTGAAAGTTACTGTCACATGTTTTTTTCAAGGTATGTCACGGAATGAAAGAAATGGAATATTACAGGTTTTTCTTTAGTCATTCCTTGCCAGATTTTTGAGATCTGATAGATTTGGTAGGTCTGCCTTCTTCGTTAATTTTAGTACAAATGAAAAAAACACACCAAATATTGTTCATTATAAATAACTAGATGGAACCCATCCGTTGGACGGGAGAACCAAAGAAAGACAGAAAGAATATATATTTGATGCATATTTAAGAATTTAACAAAAGCACATATATGTCACGCACGGGACGCGCAGATTAACTATGGGCACCAATGATCTCTTTGGACGCCACTCACTTGCGCCTCCGGCTCCGCGAAAGGATGGACAGCCCTGTTTCAGCGCTCTTACTTTGGGGTGTGACTCTAGTCGGCTGCTCGGGGCTCGCCCACAAAATAATAGAAACGAAAGTAATCACGGAGCAACGGACTCCCCTGGTTAAAAGATAATGAAGGCAATTGAATACAGTTGAACGTCAGCAGACTGCGAATGTCAAAGGACAGTGGCACGATGGTTGGCTTGGAGCTAGTACCTCTCTGGTCAAAAGTGAACAGGCAAAAGCTGAGTTGTAACATTGCAGTATAGTTTTATACCCCCCTGAGGATGACATTTGCACGTGTGGGTGACATCATTGGGAGATGATGTAACGGATTTGGCATGACATAGTGCCATGACATAACCTACGTCGTGATGTCACCAACTCCCAGGCGCATGCGCCCGGTGGTAGCCACGCCGAAGACCTAAAAATAGCACAGCATAACCATCAACCAAAATGGTTACTGAGTGACTTTATGGCACTGCCAGTTGCTATTGGGACAAGCTGCAGGTCCCGCAACTCGTCCAGTGCCTAGTGATACCATTAAATTTTTTAGGTACAGGGCAATCAGCCATCAGCGTGTCACACTCTCCCCCAGGACCTTTCGCCAGCCCTCTGGCGTGCTTTACTATCCTAAGAAAACACACACAGCAATAGCAATATACAATTATAACTGTGGTAAACAACATAATACATTAGGTAACAATGATAAATCGATAAAATTTTACATAACATGCAAATTTCACAAATACACGACAAAAGTTACAATGACTGATAATTTAAGCTACACTAAAAATTACCTCTACGACATTGACATGACATTAATTACAGCGAGATCATTAAAATCAAATTGAGCACTGGTCAGTTCGGTCTTCATGATGGTTCTCTTGAGTTGGGTCTGGACCACCTCTTTGCACCACATGAAGGAGGCTGTGGATTGAGGGGTCAACAGACCTCAACATGGCACTCCAGGCTGCTGGGGCTCTTCCTGCAGAGATTCCATGGTGGCATCCTGACTTCCCTGGAGCAGGTGATCCTCTTCATCTGTGTTCAGGGAGGCATCCTCCAGCAGAGGCAAGTCAGTGTCTGATGAGCTCCCTATGCTGTCTGGCGATGTCATGTCTTTGTCAGCACTGCCTGGGGTGGCTGCCCTCAGTGAATCCAGTAGGAAGGTAGCTATGTAGGCTTCACTGGTGAAGGTGACTCTCCAAGGAGTTGTCTTGGGTGAGGTCAGTTGGTCCAGGAGCACCAACTCCAGTGAGTTCACCTGCTGACCACTGCTGTGGTACCCTGGAATCAGATGACCCAGCTGTGGGTGTGTGATCACTCTCAGATTGGGTTTGAGCTGTGGGGAGGGTGTGGTGTCCCTCATGTGCTCTAGCGGATCAATGACAGTGTCGTCAAGAAGGTTGATGTCGAGGTTTAATTCCAGTGCCTCACTCAGCAGCGAAGGTTCCACCTGTGGGTTCAGTAGTGAATGTTCCACCTGTGGGCTCAGCAGTGAATGTTCCACCTGCAGGCTCTGTGGTGCCAACAACCCCAGGGGATCTGGATTCAGGGGGTCTTGCATGAACGATTGACAATTAGGCATAGGTGGAGGGGGTAACCTTCGGTTCCCATTCTCGCCAGTGGGTAAGGTGGGTGGGTGTGTCCCATCTCCCTCTCTTTCCACGTAATCCCAGTGGGCAAGATGTGCTGCACATTGGTTGGCATCATGCTCCTCTGCAGGAGGGGACACAATACCCAGTGGCCAAGTCGAGTGGTGTCATAGGGTGGTGCCACAGCCCTTCCCTAGTATGGGGTCCTTCTCCAGTCAGCCGGAGCCAAATTCAGTGTAGGACTCCACTGAGATGCTGAGTCCCTCATAGATGACTCAACTGGCATGGTACATCTTGTCCTGGTTCAGGATTGACCCATGGCACATCATGCTCATCCCCTTGAGACACCTCAGGAAGTCAGCTATGTTGAGTTTCTTCACATAGGCCATTGACTTTATGTATTCGTTGATGCAAGCAGGTATTTCTGAGTGTTCATCATTTGAGCTGTGCCAGAAGTAAGGAAGTTTCACATTTGAACATGCATAGAGCAGTGCAGCTCCCACAGAACATCCACAGAACACTGCTTTGATGAATGTCTGGGATGGTGTGGAATTTGGGATCGAGGAACTGATGGCACCTTAGTATCGGTGGCTCCAGGGGACATGCCATGATGGGATTATCCACACCATGAATGTATTGGGCAGTCTGGGTCATGCCCCACATTACATGTAGATGCACCACCAACTCTTTGTACTTGTCAGTAATGCCGTTAAGCTGCCAGCTCCAGCCTGGCTCACTTTCCTTGTCCCAATCAATGTCTCAGATTCGATGGGTGATCCACTGCTCAGGGTGCTGGAAGGGATCCACTACTACTTTCAGGATTGCCGGCATCATCTTCAGGTTTATTGGCCTCAAGTTGTAATTCGGGGCTGGTCTGTGGGGTCAAGTGACGACACTTTGGACTCCTTTCCATTTAGCGACCTCCGAGTACCAGGGTGGTCATGCCTGGGAGTTGCACTGGGAGTGAGGAGGCTCCTGCATGCTGACTGGGGTGACCCTTGCCTCTCAGTGCACTCTGGATGGAGTACGATCCCTTTTCTGTTGGTTTAGGGGCACCTGTTAGCCTGTGCTCCCTGTCCTCTTCCCTTTGGTTATTTCGGCCTTGAGTTCCTCCACTTCCTGGATCTGCTGTTCCTCAGCCTCAGCCAACTTGGCCTTGAGCTGCACAGCTTCCCCCAACAGTCTCCTTTCCCAGCCACCTCAGTTCCCTCGCTTATGTTTGGACCGACATCTCTCATCATCAGTGGTTGCATAAGTGTCCTCAGGGATGTGATTGGGAGGGGCTGTGGAAACCAAACCCTCAGTCAAGGTGGAGTCACATGTCACTACCAACCTGGTGTCGGTAGCACCCCTGAGTATCCACGAAGTTTGTAAGTCGGGTTCTGTGGAGAGACTGGCAGGATCCTGGACTTCAATTTGAAATGATCTAGTAGCATGGACTGCTTAAGGGTAGAAGGCCCAGCACTGCTACGACCACCTCAAAGGTACTGTTTGTACAGCGGGCCCCAACTTCCTAGCTGCTCAGACTCAGCAGCCCATGCATGCAGCTGCTTATGGAGAGTGGCCTCACAACTGTCAGCCTCAACTAACTGTTCCTCTGTGACCAGAGGCTCCATGGTACTGGTGTGCCCCTCACCATCATAAACTTTCTTGATGAAATGTAGGTGTGGCTGTGGCTGCAGCTTCGTTTTCTGATGCAGCTCATCTCATGCCTGCTTTAGCAGTTCCTCATAATGATTGTGCCTTTCCTTATTGCAGACAGTGTTGGTGACGGTGCTGTCCATGGGTGGGGTCCACTCCATTAAGCTGTGTCTTGCAACCACAGCAGCACTCTTGAGCTCCATGTACTGTAGACAGTCTTGCAGCAGGATGAGCTGCTCATCCTTTGTGGCCCGGTGGGCATGCTGGACAATGGTTTGAGCGATGTGGTGGTAGCACTGCCATCCCGTGTTGGAGGCAAGGCCTCCATCCAGCATGCCAGGCTGCAGCCGTGGCCTGCTCTCAGGGTGATGAGTGCTCTCCATCAACTCGAAGAGGAAGGGTGGTGCCATCATCTTCATTGGGTCATGATCAGCAGTTTGCAGCGGGTTACATGGATGGTGATTTAATGTAGTTCACTCTCAGATGGCCTGTAGACAACTGAGGGCAAACTTTCCCACATTCTGCATTTTATAAGTGGAGTGACTTCATTATCATGTGACAGGGGATTCCCTCACACATGCATGTGGTACTACTCGCGCATGCACATAGAGGGGGTTTCCCCACATTTTCCCACCATTTTTCCTTCTCGTGTTCAGTGAAGCATCATTTCAACTTGAGCAGTCAAAGGAGCAAGAAGCATGTCAGACAAGGTGAGTGTCCACTTGATATTCATTTTTCGACCTGCAGCAGCCCACTGCACCCCACTGTCAGTACCCCACAGCCTCCCTTATTGGGTTCCCACCCACAAGGGCAGTGGGTTCCCACAACGGGTGCTGCAGCAGGTGCAGCTGGCTGGCTATTCATGGTTTTGCTTCCCATTCCTGGTTTCCCTTCTCACTCCTGGTTTTTCTTTTGTAAAAATTGATTACTTTGTATCATGTGCCTCTCTTCCAAACCTACATCTTGTCGATGACAGCAGTCTCCCCCAGGTTACTAAAGTCTCCACTTTTCATCTTTCCAGGACAATTCAAATGAACCCAGCCTGCAGGAGATGCAAGAGGTGCCCGGAGCCGGAACAAGTGGCATGGGGGGTGGCAAGCCCACAGCTTATAGTGCAAATGCCCCTCCCACTGCCCCGAATACAGCAGGTGGCACACCTGGCACAGTGGAGTATGTCCCTGTGGCCAAGGGAGTGCTTCTTTCAGTGGGCCTGACTGCTGCCCATGACTTTCTCAGCACCAACATAGATGATCTCCTGGTCAGCCAAAAGTATGCTCTCGGTTGTGCAGAAAAACAAAACAAACATCCAGAGTCGGAGTTCAGGGACAACCCTACTCTCTTGAGGATGGACCTGATTATGTTCTGGGGGATGACAGACATCCTAGTAGACATCCCACTGATAATGATGGAGGCCAGGTCCCAACTCATCATGTGCGAGTTCGTCAGGCGCAAGTTCTTTGGGACCTTCACCAACAAAGATGGGGGAAAGACGCCCACTAAAGAGTGGATCCCACACATAGCTCTCCTCCTGACATCCACTGTTGCTGACCTGGATGTCTCAGGTACCAGAGAGAAACTCATTTGCATGATGCAGGTTCTGGTACATCAATGACAGGCTGTTCGCCCCATTGAGAATGCCATTGACTGGCTGCTTTCTGAAGCCACAAAAGAGGGTAACAACAAACCTGCCTGCTTTGTTTGGGTAGACTGTGAGACCCACGCCAGCTTATGGGTGTGATGCCCCATGACAGGTGATGTCCAAGTGCTGTATGCATATTTCATTAACGATGAGGGCCTCCCAATGACATCACCTTCTTGGGGCATGATGAAGAACCTACATGTCCACTGGCTCCTGGAGACCAGTGACAAGAAGGCCATCATCCCCTACAATGTACAGGACCACCCAGCAGGCTTCATCCCTACTGCTGAGAACACGACATATCTTCAGATAATATGCAACATGCTGCTGACCATCTATGTGGCTCCCAATAAGCCCCATGGGTGTCAGAGATGATGCTCCTGACAGACATGCCATACCCGTCCACCCACCTCTGAGTGGGGGTGATGTCATGTTCGGCACAGGCTTAAGCAATGGCTGCAGCCTCTCCAGCCTGCATGTGGGAACCCCGTCGATGGTGGTTATGTGAGTGACTTTGAGTGGCGGTGCCGGCCCTTTGCCATAATGACAACTCTGGTCAACGAACTAACCGTGTTTCACATCAAGTACCTTGACTACCACAGCATCTGGGTGAAAATGGCCATCTCTGAAAATGTCCATTGGGCCAGTGTGAAATGCAAGGCTGAACAAGCCATCCAAGATGTCTGGCACAAGCTGCTGAAAATCCAAAGTGGTGAGACTGAAGCCAAGTATGACAATCCGGCCATCAACATGGCCACTGTCACTCATGAGACAAGGGCTTATGTCACTCTTATGCAGTACGAGAGCTTGAAGAAAGCTGCTGACATGATTCCCAAAGAGTGGCACAATGCACAGGTCAACCTCGTGTGTGATCATAGCAATGCTGTCTGGCAGTTAGTCAGGGATGCTGATTTCCACGGCTTCAGTGAGATGGATGCTGAATTTTGCACCATTGGTCTGCAATATGACCCTCGAGAGCCTGTGGTCCCTGGAGAGCTGATTCCGATCAGGTACATCAGGCAGGCTCTGGGGGTGAGTGTGGTGTTGGACTGCATCTTCCAAGACTTGCTGATGAGGGGGCTGCAACAGGGGCCTCAGCCACCAGTACAGCACCCCTCACCATCACAGCAGTCACCAGGGCCGGTGAGACAGCCACCAGTGCAGCAGCTGCAAGGTCTGCAACTGCAGCAGCAACCTCACCCTTCACAACAGACACCCCATTGGTGCACCTGAACAGACATGACTGTCCCCACTGGTAACAATGGCTCTGGCAACTCCGAGACCTCAGCACCCTTGGCCAGTGCCCCACATGCTCAAATAAAGCCACTGCCTTCTGGACTGTTCACCTCTCTTCTCCAACAATCAGTTGCTTCCACCAGCAAAAGGTCCCTCATGGACACCAGGGCCTCAGAAGGTGGAGAGCACAAGCCCATGGGAACTCTGCAGCACAGTGACCAGTCGCCTGCAAAGAAGTTCAAATTTGGTGGAAAGGCTATGCCCAGCACCTCATCTGGCATTGGCTTGATGCCATGAAGCATGTTCTGTGGGCCAATCGACGATGATGATGATGATGTCACCATCATCAGTACCAAAGTGGTCCACAGTGACATCTTCAACACAAATTGCAGAGGATATGCCACTCTGCCTCCCCATGATGGGAGCAATGATGATATGGGTGAGGCCGATGATGGTGGAGACTCTGAAGCTGAGGAACTGAGATGGTTGAGGAGGTGAGCATGTGTGTCGGGTGGTGCTAGCCAGCCCAATGAACCCAAAGATCTTTATGGTCTCAAGGAAGCAGGAAGACCAGTGGTCTGGGCCATGGATTCCGCACAGGTCACAAAATTCTGAGACGGGTTGGTCACGGACCACGGTGTGGCTCCTGAATCCATGCATGAGAATCCACACCATCAGGTTCTTCCCTTGTCCTTCTTCAAGCTTCACAGCAACCAATACAAACTCCACGTCTGCAACATCAGTGCCTGCCTGAACACTCAGGGCCTACAGTACAAGTTGCCACCATGGATCTTCACTCTGTCACAGAATGATCAGAACAAGGTCGTGAGGCAGTACCTGTGCATGTACCAGACCACTCATGCTGATGAGCTGACACTGAGATATGTCATGTGGCCCCTGCACACCAAAGAGGCTCTACAGGGCCGCAAGTGTGGCTCAGCTTCAAGGACAGTCCACTTCCACTGCCCCTGTTGCAGTTACACAATTGGCTTCACAGCTCATATGAGCTTTAATCATCAGTTGGCAGATGTCACTTGTCTAGGTATATAAATTTCATATCCTTTTGGTCCAAATCATTCATTGAAGCTGATGAGGACAGTGTGATACTGTCGAAAAGTACTTACTTCACGCAAGTATTACATTATCGGATTGACATGAATTCTTCTAGAGATACAACCAATACATCCGAGAGGAATCTTATTAATTTAGACTTTGTAATTGCTGAAATGCACTGTTGTTTAATTACAATTAAAATTCTTGTATCATTTTAGTATCATTATTATAGTTAGGAACATACTGTTTTATGTCTTCCCCAATATTTGCCATTTTGGTTAAAAAAATCCGGAAAACAAAATTAGCCTAATTCCATAAAATCAATTTGGAAAAACCTAGAATAACTGTCCACCCTGTTTTATTGATGCCCATAAAAGCTCGGCGTGGAATTCTATTGTACCAAAACGGAATAGGGTTCCCATTCTCTGACTCTGAAAGCGGTCATCTGTTCCTTATTTTGCCGCAAACAATTTTATTTCGTCCATTTGTGGGCCTTCAAATTAGAGTTGAGTGCATGTTGTCGTTTTACAATTAGTGGTCACTTGACGAAGCACGTTTTTTGCATGTGTCGTGTTCACAGTGCAACCTCCGCGGACAAACGATGTAATTAAGAGATCGATATAGTATGATTGACCCTCACAGAACCCTGCGTTCTGTATTACTGTATTGTTAACAAGAATAAAGGAAGATCAATATCAGAATCCTTGTCACGCACCAGTAACTTGTTATCTTAATACATCTACTGCATTTAACCGAAAAGCGTACCGTTCTTAAACGCGCGTGGTCACAATCAAAAATTTCAATTGATTAATGATTTTCATACGGTCAGGTCAGGTCTAAACGGACCAGTTTTTGGTAAAATACGGTTGCTGTAATCAGCTCCTGAAATTTCTATCATTTTGGAAACAAAGAGAACATAAGAGAGAATGAAAGAATTTCACATTGTTCGTTTGATGCGCTATTGTTCCAAAATGATTTCGTCCTCTGAGTGTCTTTTTCATCACTTGAGCCATATTTTCGTTTACATCCAGTTCATTTATACGTGGATAGAAAAATCTTTCGTTTTATCAAGGTTAGCCACGATAAGATAACAAATATTTTGAGATTCATATGGCGAAAATTCCATTAACTTCGGGACAATAGAATTTCTCACTGTGTTTTTACGCACATCAGCATCACTGCGTAAAATATTATTGTTCTGAAACTATCATGATTTTTCCCGAACTGCTGGATGAATAATCGAACACTCACAGAAATCTACGAATCAGATCCATTTAATTGTTCAGAAACAAAGAGTTTTTATCTCAACTATTTAAATATTCAACACATGCTGCGGCATGATACGAGAAAATCGTAGCCTCCATACAATGTCATTCCTCATTCCTTATAAGGCAAAATTGATGCTAATAAAGGCGCAGGCCTGGCGCGCAATGATACAACGAGAATTATCCTGGCGGCTAAGGAGTCTATCGCTGGAAGAGTGAACAAGTTTGAACAGAGTTCACAGCCATGTACCCTGACCTTTCCCATCTGACAGGTTCCCGGTGCTTTTTTTGAGCGCATGGACGTTTTAGGTTACCCATCACAGAAGTCTATTGACGCATGCGCGATAGACTAATAATACGGACGGGGAAAAAGTGCTAATTATAAAGACATGTTGTACAGACATTGATTACTGTGCAAAAACCAACATTGCAATTTTGTGTCAAAATCTAGAAAACTGAGTTTTCTTTTTTTCAGTATGATTTATTTTGTTTTTGGGCCTCTTGACATTAGACGTTTCTCCTTTATATTTCAGGTTAAAATATTAGCCAAATTTAACAGGAATTTTCAGCAATAACAAGAGCCTAGAAGAATTTATTTCAGGAAAAATTCTTGTACTGACAGGAACAAACAGGAAACAGATTTCAGATAAAGTTTGACCACAAAGTTAACATCATGAAACATTTGAAAGTAATAACATCATGAAACATTTGAAAGTAAATTTGACACATACATTTATTCAACAAAATATCATACATGTACATTCGTGTACATAATCTGCACACATAGCAATCTCATGATGCACAAATTTCCTATGTACACATTTCTTAACCACTTCCTTATCTTTCATTACATGAACAGTCATCGCAATAATAAATGCATAGTAATAATAATGTTAAGTGGTAACTATGGGAACATGACTGGCTTCACTACAGAATCTATATGGCAACGAGAATATTAAATTCTTATAGATTGTATGTGGGGGTATATAACACATCTATGTCGCGCAAATATGAAAGATATGAAATATAAAATATTTAAAAGTATGGTCCCACATCCCATATACATGAACACACATTCTATAGCGTCAATGATAGCATTATTAACAAGAGTAGATATCCAGGATTTTGTAAATGCAGAGGGGGCGGGCAAAATGGAGGAGTGGGGGGGGGGGGGGGGAGGGCGTGAGGCATAGTTACCCGAAAAATCCGCCAATGAACATGGGTATGTACCGTGTTTTCATGTTTGTGAATATTTACATTACATTAAATGTATTTAAAAATACATACGTACAATGTTTTAACGCTCCTTGAAATATACGCAAATTGCAAAAAGGGAAGACGTGATAGAGGTAGCTACCTTGCTAAGCAAACTTTATCTAGTTTGCATACACGCATCACTCAGCTAAAGGTCAGAGTAGGTCAATGCATCCTAAATTCAACAAAAATGCCTTCCTTTTCACACCTTCCACTTTTACGATTCGAGAAAACTATAAAATGCTATGAATATTTTATATGAAAAGAGGTCCTAGCATCGACATAATGGAGTAACAATTATGTTCACACAGTAGTATGACTTGCTGCGCACTTGATTGGTGTCGGGCTGCCTGGCAGCTCTGTATGACTTGACAAAAGATTGACTGAACATGGTGGTGGATCCAGGCTGCGTAAGCATCGTTTTACCAATAGTTTCATGCCATGTCCTGGATCCAACTCCGAAAATATATTATGTATACATATATTTCCACGATATGAAAACTTAACGATAGTAAGTTTATTTACAAAATGTTAATGTGCACACGTGATTCCGTTCTACAGTTTTCCGACTCAGGTCCGATCCGATCTGCATTGGCTGGATTTTTTCTATATTTGTTCCTTTACAGCACATTTGTTCACACCTGCTTGGCACGAACTAAGCTCTGGGCATATTTTTTCACAAGCTCATTCTTCACATCTGGAAGGATTGAGCTGCATAATTGGGATTGTCAGTCCGGAACATCCGGTAATAATGAAGAAACTGTGCAGCACAGAACCATGTGCGCAATCTGACATAAATTTGATGTCGACTATACAGAAACATGTAGAACTATGGCAGGATGTAGTCTGGCTTGTCCACCTTGATTTTGAAGAATATCGCGTCATCTTTCACGAAAGTGCCGTGATTCTTCAATGTCTCGTGTGAAATGAACTTGGGGTAGCCGAAGCCCATGCCCTCACTGTCTTTAACCGGCTTGAGGAAATGCTTCCAGTTCGGGTTGGGGACGAAGCTTTCTGTGACGTGCGCGCGCTTCTCTGGATCAAAGCATTGGTCCACCAGCTGGAGGGTGATCGGCAAACGGAACGGCCATTCCAGGATGTTGTCGTACTCCCCCGGTAGGATCTTGACGTACAGGGAGATGTGTGACTTTTCACCTGGACCGTTTCCTGAAATGGAGGAGAGCAAAATTTTAGAAACGGTTTCATTACATATTCTTCATTGTATATCATGCACGACAACCAACTTTTGTTTTAGTATGTTTTACACTGGGACACTGACATTCGATCTCAATTCATCCGGTCAGTCAATAGCCCTTTTTTCTACATTGCAACAATGAAAACTGCATCCTAATTTCATACTTTATTCCCGTCAATAGCACAACCTAAAATTTCAATATGTGTGGGGTCTTACCGTTTAAGAAGACTGACGCGCACAGCCGGTAACCGTACTGATTGGAGTAGAAGGACTCGCTCTGTATCTCCAGATGCGGCAGGACCCGAGCGTCCGCGAGCTGTGACTTGTAGTTAGGGATCTTGAAGATGAAGTTTCCTGCAATGCATGAAATTATACATTCCATTAAATAAGAACCTAAACATTTTCTATTTTCTTGAGTTGAGTCGTTATTGCTACAGTACCACCAATGCCATTACTAATTGATGCCACACGCATGACACACATATCTCGAGCTGTAAATGACTAATCTGGGACCTAGCTATGAAATACATCGTTGAACTAAGTCCAAACAGGAGTACCAGTACACGGAACACTGATTAAATTCATCGATGGTTATAGCCCAAAAATGAGTCATTGCCTAATGAGTGATCTGTCGAGTCCGGTAATCTTTTCGTATCGAGGACCATTCAACGGACAAAAAATAAAATCGACTAGAAGTTTGAAGGCTTATCGTGCTTACCGTCTGTGACCCTGTTAAGAGTTTGTATACGCGCCGTGAGCTGCTGGATCTGCTTCTCGTGTCGGAGTGACAGTTGACACATGAGTGACAGGTGGTGCTTCGTCGACTCCTCCAAATGCTTGTCCAGACTGTAGCGCGGACCCTGAAATTACAAAAGATATAGTGAGGCACCAATGTTTATGAACGCATAAGATTATCGGATTTGGGTTTACGTAAATCTACAACATAACTCTCTAGATTTTTGACATATGTATTTTTGTAATCAGAATTTAGGTCAAGTTGAAAACCACAATAAAATGTTTTTACATATTTCTCATTTATTACTGGAACACACAATGATCTTTCTAAAAGTTTAATATGTGTTACATCAGTATTTGCTTGTCATCGGGGGATCTAATTAATAAAAGTTTTGTGAAACAACCCTCGCAACAAGCCTAAGAACACACCAAATGGTTATCGTTTCCCTTTTTAAATGAAGAAGACATTTCCTCATGATTGAAATCTATCCTTGACAAACATGACCAATTTACCGATATTACTGGGCACGTATTTGGTGTAAACTCACTACAAAGTAAACTGCGACAAAGACGACACGTTTGTACTAAACGGAGCACTTGATATCAAAGTAAATCTAATTACACCTGATAAATACAGCGCCGAGCTGTGAGAACCGATCACTGATTTACTGATCAATAATCCGCTGGCCAGAAAGCCGTGAATTAATCCGATAATCACCGCACAGAAAGCCGCACTTTGATCCGATAATTGGAGACAATGTACGAGCGTTTACTTTAAAGGTGTGATGGTTGTAAGGAACAATTGTACTGAAGTGTGAACTATTGTGCAGATCAATTCACAGTTGATCATACTGAGAAGCTAGATTAGAGAGAAATATTCACTATCCAAGTCAGAACTGTTCTCACAAGCCAGCTTCCTCTTTGCCGTCCTGACTATCAAATTGACCCTAAAATCTTTTGCACTAACATGACCCCTACTCTTTTCCCCACCGAAATCATTACGTAAATCTCATACCCAGTGTGTAAAACAAAGGTGTTCTCATTTCACAGTGACGGACAATAGATTTGACCGATTATTTTTTATTCTGGGAAAATTGTAATCTGATGCCCCTTCAATGGATGGTCCTGGTTCTATTATCTGCACATTGCATACACTGTAAGACCAAACCTCCTGGTTTTATTTGCCTTGTTGTGATTGTACTCACCACATATTTGCAGCCGGAGTCCTTGAAGGCGCAGGATACGGAGGCTGACGGACACTCCTCCTTCAGGTGGATCTCCACGTCTTCTCGCGGGATCTTAGTGGGATCACACCGGTTAGGACACGTGACCGGAAACCGTGAACATGTGTGGTAGTGATTCTACAATGCGCAATTAAAATTTAAGTTTCTGACCTGGCAATGTGGTCTAATGAATTAGTGTGCTGGTCCTCAATGAGTGAACTGATACTGCGAAGGTTCAAGTCTCGATACTTCCAGATTCAAAATGTCACACAAAATGGAAATGATAACTTGTACTGTTCTTATTCTACTAACCAGCCCCCTCCATCAAGAGTTGAAAGACAACTTTCATGGCCGTACGAGAACTATAGCATTGCATCAAATACATTCTGAGTAATGTTAGGCAAGCTCAAGCCATATATTGGGGTTACTTACAGTTGCGTGGACCCTAAGGATCAAATTCCGGCCATATTACTTGATCATATTGCTTCTACTGCTTTACCAATAGAAGAAAGATGACGACATAAAATGGCCACGTTAGACCCTTCGGGTCCAACGCAATCGTTCCCGAACTGTAAGAACTTTAAAATGGACAAAGGTCTTCAACGTAAATAAAATCAGTGCCCTGTACCTGTAATGTTTCGTAGACGAACTCCTTGTTACAATGCTGACAAGGCTGAGTTCGCTTGTGACACTCGTTTCGCATGTGGTTGTTGAGGTATCGTCTTTGGAGTCGGGCGCCGCACTTGTTCTCGCACCAAACAACCTCAAACGGGCAGTTACCCTGATGCACCTGCAAACACCAATGCTAATGCTAATCAATATCTTACTGGAACCCGTGAATTGTCACGGGCATGGGCTCCTGACTGAGTGTAGCAATGTCAAAGGCGGAACTTTTACGGCCAAATACATGGGCCTCTTTTCGGCCAAATATTATTTTATATGATATCTTGCTATTGTCTTATTGTGGCATATTTTACACAGTGAAAAAGTTTTTCATCTCTGCAGTTCAGTTCGGGCTTCTCTTATGGAGGCTTTTGAGAGCAATATTATTAGGCTTGCCGCCAACCACTTGAAGTCACCCACAATAGCAAGAAATCCTGGATCCAACCCTGCTGGGTCGACGGTATGGGGATACCCTATGCGGGTCAAACTGAAGTCTTAGTACCATTAAATACTAACCTCCATGGACTCTCCTGTAAACTCCAGCCCACAGCTCTCACAGATGACCTTGCGTCTCAGACAGGTGTAGGTCACGTGGTCATCCAGACAGATCCTGGAGAGCTGCGCATGACAGTTGTTGGGGCACGGGACGGTGTTGTATTTACAGGTATCGAGGTGACTCTGGAATAGCAAAAAAAACTGTTAAATAAACTAGATGTGTGAACCCACTTTTGTAGGCAAGGAGTGAATGAAATCTGTAGTACCATTTCAACGGCTCCCTTGGACTTTTCCAAGCTCGAGAATCCAACTGGTACTCCCGTTTGGACTCTGCCGCTGGATTTAAAGCCAGGGATTTCATCGAGGAGCTGGCTCAAATGTTTATAATATTTTACATTTCTGGGCAGCAGCTAACACATCAAATTAGTTGTAAGGTAAAATTACCTGGAGGGTGCATAGTTGATCGACCCACTGACAGCCCTTGTGGTGGAACGTACAGCGCACGTTCGACGACATGATCTCCTGGTTCACGTCTGGATCTGGATAGATCTACAATATAACCGTAACATGAGGCTAATAAAATAAAAATTTGCAAGTATGCACGAAGGTAAATCCTATTAACCCATCCAGTACGGTTATTATCATATCTTACAGGCATACATGTTAACCCTTACACTGCCTCAACTTTTGTAAACATATCGTCCTCACGCACGTGTTACATAGTAAAGTGAGCGATAATAGCAGGATATTGATAATATTGCACATACCAATGGTCAATATGTGTGGCCATACATTGGATATTTTTGGACATATCTCTGCCTAGCAGGTGGTGCTACAGAGCTCGTTAAATGTGCTTGTATTGAAAAAAACCTGAATTTTTACATGGATGGGCACATGCTTTAGCATCCCATAGCTCATAATGTATTTATTTACTGTTAAATCTAAGTATATAAAAGCAATTTACTAATGTTTGGCCCATGATATAAGCCATTAACTACCACCCAATTTGAAATATAACTTTTTAGGAATCCCATAAATTCAAATTTTTCACAAAAAAATTGTGTTGAGATTTTAGATTTTCAAGTAATATAAG
>JBCAUI010253745.1:0-16132 GCA_038406195.1 Haplosyllis anthogorgicola
TGTAAAGCGCCGTTGATAAGACATCTAGTCTTCTAGGGCGCTATATAAATTTACAGCACATTTAACATTTAACATTTCAATTTAACAGGAAGGTTGTTGTACTGTTTGAGCTACAACATTTGTTTGTATGTGTGGGTGTGTGCGTGTGTGTGTGTGCGAGAGGTGCAGAGGAGAGAGACAGTTCTTAGACAGAACGAGACAGGTGTGTAAAACTCTACAGGTAAGTTATAGATTCTATCATCCTTTAAATGTGCGTGTGTGCGACAAGTGCACGTATATCAGAAGTGAAGGTACAGAGAAGTGCCGAATTAGAGACGAAAGGCCGAGCATTGATTGGTGTTTAAAGTTTCCAGCGGGTATGTATGCGTGCAGGAAGAGAGGTGAGGTAAACAGAGAGACAGGTGTTGTAAACTCTCCAGGTATGTCACTCCCACCTTGTTCCAAACCATAAACATTCTTTTGATCTTTAGTAACTGTCTATTCGTGTGTGCGTGTGCGTGTGCGTGTGCGTGCGTGTGTGTGTGTGTGTTAGGGACGGACAAATGTAGGTTTTTGCGTACTTCTGATGGTTTTTTTATTGAACTTAACTTGATAAATCCGCAAATCAACTGTGAGAGAAAACGGCGCTCATTTTCAACAGTGATTACATGAGTTATTTTGCTCAATGTATTTATTTTGGCAACAACAGAATTCCACGCTGTGTCTCTCAGCATTTCTTGTGTGTTTACGTTGTAATGGACACTACGCAGCTTGTGGTTATAACGTGACAGTAACAAACGACGCATCCCCCATGTTTACAGTAAATACACGTGATCCCAAGGTCAAGTGGCGAGTCACCAGATTCCACTTCACTCTGGCCAGCCTGTCAGTTTGTTTATTTCTGTTCTGTGGGTGAGTGCGTGCGAGCGTGCGTGAGTGAGAAAAACAGTATGTGTAATGTGAACTACTTTTTTTAAAGATTTTGTTGGACCAGGGTCCATTTGTGGTTCCACTGATTACCCCTGTTTTGGACTTCGTGTGACCGTCCCCATGGATTTAAATCCAGGGTCACGTCTGGTGCGACACCTGCCAGCTCTGTCGATAGTTTTACAGCCAGGGTGGCTCTGTCGCTGACGTGCGTACTCAATTGCACACTATGATCCCCAAAGTCACTTCAGGTTGGCACATCCACAGCTTGTGGGTGTTAGCAGGCAGTCGGCATCATTCTCACATAAAACATTGAGCACATGTGAGAGTCCAAAACAGGTATACCAGTGACCTCAGGGTTTGGTTGGTTTGTTTGGAGGTCAGTGCTGAAGGTCAACTCGTAGATTCCGCTGTGTCCTTCACCGTCATCACAAGGTCAAGTGTCGAGTCACCAGATTCCACCTCATGACCTTCACTATGTCCTTTATTTGACCTGTGTTTCAGTTTGGTTTCTATCAACACAAAGAACTTAGTATCAGTCAGATGTGTTTTCCAGTAGCGTATGCTAGAGTTCTCAAAGTGGCCCTCCCAATCCCTGTCAAAATAAATAGTTTCAAAATAGATGACCACCATTTTGGGCCACTTGCATTTCAAGTCATTGGCCTAACCTCTGACCTTAGTTAAAACTTCTTGTGAACTTACAGAAATACCAAGGTCATGACCCAATTAAAGTCCGAATAAGGAAAATTCAAGGTCAAACAAAGGTCAGGTTTTGGTCCAAGTCAGAATTCTGAACAAAGATATTGTTGAACAAGGTTAATTCAAATGTAATTCTGAACAAGGACAATTCAAAGGTCAGGTGAAGGTCATTTCAGTGTGCTATTTTTTCCTTTTAGGTCTATGGGCAGAGAAACTACAGACCCAGTGAACCTGCGGACTCACCCTATGGTATAGAGAAGCTGACTCACCCTGTCGCATAGAGAACCACACGGTCTGGTAACTGTCAGCACGACTCGCCCTGTCATGTAGAGAACCACACGGTCTGGTAACTGTCAGCACGACTCACCCTGTCGTGTAGAGAACCACACGGTCTGGTAACCGTCAGCACGATGAGATGTCGCACAAACAGAGCTATCCTGCGCGCGCTTTGTTTCGTAATCATCGTCGTCGCCTTCATGATGCTCCTCACAACGCTAAACCAGGTTATTTGTTCAAGTCATTATATGGGGCCACTGGTACCCTCTGTTTCTGACTCTGCCCATGTGCAAGATAGGAAATGTTTGCCTGCAAATGAATACCCAGAGTCACACCAAGTCTGAAACAGATGGTGCCAGTGGCCCCAAATATGGTTGTGAAAGAAGAGATTGAGATGGTTGCCAGAAACTTGAAACACATCCGCACACAGCGCATGCTCCAACTGGGGACCGAGGCAAAGGGTACCAGAAGAGCAATAAAATAGACTTCGGTGCATAAAAATTTTAAAAAAACACAATTTTTCTCAGGACAGACAAATCTTCTGGACCCATAGTGAAGAAAGACATAGAACACACGCCAGAAAACCATGGTTCAGTCCAAAGTGGGTACCAGTGGCCCCACAAAAACACGAAGAGCCATAAAAATAGAATAAACTATTATTTCAAAATAGCTTTGTTTTGTTTTTCAGGGCAGAGATAAAACCTCCAAAATTATAGTGAAGCAAGACATAGAGCGCATGCCCGAGCTGGTTCAGTTTGACAGGTTTATCAGTGACGACATGTTACCACCCGACCACGCGGGCGTCGTCTGGAAAAACGCGCCGAACTTCATCCCTCTGGAGAAAATACAGCGAACCCAGCTCCAGAGGAGAGGAGAGGCTTTACCACAGAGTTACAGAGGTGAACTCCTTAACTTAACATTTTTACTCGGCTCTTAACTCCTCTGATTCTCTCCTGTAAAATTAGGACCAGCAAATAAAAAATATAGAGAGAGTCCAGCTCAGCAGGAGAGAGACCTTTTACCACAATGCTACAAAGGTGAACTACTTAACATTTTTATTCAGTGCCAACTCCTCTAAATCTGACTTCCAGCTCTTATATTTCTCTTCTATATGTGTTAAATTGGTACAGGCAAACAATGGCATTCAAACATGAGAGAACAGACTTTGGTATGATCAATGTGCCTTGTGCCATCTCCACTGATATTAGTCTGTAAGTCTTAGCTTGGGACTGGCAAACAAGGAAAAACAGTGAAACACAGCTCAGGATGAGATATTCTGAGTGTTACTCCTCCTGGACATTTAAGAGTCTTTAAGTGTTAAATTGGCACTGGCAGACGGGATTTTATAGAAGTGCCACCTAAAGCTAAAGGGATCCTTCACCACAGATATGCTGAATCTTCTGTAAGTGATAAATTGGGACTGACAAACCAGGACATAGAGTGAATAAGATGGGAGGAAAGACCTTGCCATAGAGTTACAAAACGGTCCGAACTGACGTACTGGGTGCTTCTAATTCTGCCTTCTAGCATTTTTGTACTATATTGAGATGTTAAATTGGAACTCGCATGCATGGATACACGGTATTCTTAGCTTAGAAGAAGAGAGCAGAACATTCCACCAAAGTTACAAAGGTGACTTCATTCCTCTCACTGTACTCTTAGTGCTTCTATGAACCTTGCTTTTAAGTGTTAAGTTGACACTGGCAGACAATGATACACATAACTGCGAGCTCAGGATGAGAGGAGAGACTTTACACAGAGCTACTAAGGTGAATTCATCTAACTTTCCTTAGTGTTAGTTCCTATATCTTTAGTCTCTAAGTGTTTAAGTAGGACTGGTAGACAAGGTTATATGTAACACCTTGGAATGACTCAACAACTCAATTACAAAGGTAAAGTTACTCACATAGTTAAAGTAGTGCTGCTGCTTTGATTCTTGGGATTTGCAAACAGGGAAATACAAAAAGCTGAGTTCAGAACCAGAGAGACTTTACCACAGTGCTACAGAATTTAGCTCATCAACATCTCATTTCTTCAAAAATTAGCTGTCGTCTGGTGTAAAATTGGAACTGGCAAAATGGAGTTGAAACTATGTGACATACGGTTAATTCCTCTGCTCTGCTAGTTCGGTGACGGTACTAATTTTTTAACTGGCAAAGAAGGAATTACATAAAGAGGTTCTATTGACATAGACAGTTTTTCTTCATTTCTGGCTTCTTGCTCTTTAGCCATAGGAAAGTGTAAATTTGGAACTGGCAGACAAGGAGTTACAGAAAAAGAGGTGAGCTCATCAGTTTCATACGAAGAGCTAATTCTTCAGCTTCTAGCTTCTTATTCTTTCTATTGCTTCATAGTGTAAAGGTGGAACTGGCCAACACGGACATCGATGGAACACATAAAAGTAATTGAGGTGAGCTCAGTGCCCCCTTTCTTCTAGTTCCTATGCTTCTAGCCTTTCTTTGGGTGAAGGTGTAAATTGAGGGACTGGCAAATAAGCAGATACATGTAAATATATCAAAAGTGGTGGAGACATCACTGTACGCCATATAATAACTATGAGAATAAAGTACGCCATGAAATTAACAAATAACCACGTCGTTTCAGAAAAGTTGCCGGAGGATGTACAACATAACCAAGTCAACAGTGTACGCCACAAAAACAATACTGTGAACGATACACGCCTTACAGACAATAATGTTAACGGTGTACGCCACAAAATCAATACTGTGAACAGTGTACGCCACAAAAATAACTCCACACGTGCCAAAGGTTTGCATAACAGTGTACGCCATGAAAATAATACAACGAAAGGCCTAAGCCTTAATAATACTGTAAATAGTGTACGCCATGAAAATACCGCTGTACGCCTTGGAATAAATAATTTCAATGGTGCTTATCCTAGTCAACGCAAGAGGACAGCAGCAGACAACGCGACGTCATCACAACGAATCCTCGGCATCAGAAGTGTGAAATATACACATCTTCCAAAAAATGGTGGAAAATACAATAAAAATAGTGAAAATGCGAGAAAAACTCAAGAAAAGTATGGAGAAAGTGCAAAATATGATAAAACTGGGGAAAATACGGGAGGAAAAGATAAAACGGATTTCACCAATAAAAACACTGGGAAAAGTACAGATGTCTTAGGAAATCTTGGAAAACACCATAAAAATAGTGAAAACACAAGAAAACCCAAGGAAAAACATAAAAGTGACTTCAACAATGAAGTTGAAATTCCAAAAGATATTCCCAAAGATGTGCAACCAAAGAAGTCACGTGGTCAGTCACGTGTTCATCAAACTCTCACAAACTGCCACCAGGTGGCCCCACGTGTTCACTCGTTCTACACACAGAACGACATCTACTGTCTGAGAGAGGACGCCACCGTGTACTTCCGGACTCTGGGACTTCCGGTCACGTGTCTGATTGAGGGGACAGATTTTCCCGCCACGAACAGAAAGAGCAACAAGGAGTGTGTGTGAGTGCAGGGTTATTTGTTTTATCTTGAATCTGTATCTGATACTGACCCTCTCCATTGGATGGTAAAGTTTCAGGGATTTTATCCACGGACATGTCAAAATCAGTACACAGAAATCGTATTATTTTGGAAATGAAAACAAAGGAGAGAACGAAAGAATTTTATGCTGTGCTTTTGATGTGCTATTGTTAAACTTCTGATACGAATTCCGTGTACTGCTCCCATTTAAATCGGCACGTCTTGTACGACTGCGCTAGTTTTGCTGCACATGCAAACACAAGGGTTGAGCAGCCTCAGTAAAACATGCACGGTGATCCAACGGTCAGCGCAGTAAACTCACTAACCCTTTGTATGTGTATTTACAGGTGTAAGGCTGGTTGGTTTGGGCAGGAGTGCTCTATGCCGGACGTCGTGTTTAACTCGGAGTACCCGTATCACTTCGGCGTCGCCATCAGGTAAAGTTGAGAGCCTCTTATACAGTGTAAACCTCTATTGGTGGAAAAGGCAGGTGTCACACCAGACGTGACTCTCGGGATCACTGCACACAAGCAAGTAAGAGTGCAAGCGAGAGATCCACCCTGGCAGAGAACTCTCTTCACAATCTGTGGCTCATCAAGTGTTAGAACTTTGACCTTGTATTCTTCAGAGAGGTAAACCGCCGGATAATCTACGCGATGCCCGTCAACCACGAGTTTGAACTTGTGGAGGTCAAGGTCAACGAGCTGGGGTCAGTCGTCGATGTCTTCTTGTTACTAGAGTCAAACATAACAGCGGCAGGTGAGTCTGTCTGTCTGTCTCTCAGTCTGTCTGTCCGTCTATCTGTCTCTCTGTTTGTCTGTGTCTGATGGACACGGTCACAGCAACCATTATGTGGTCCCACTGGTACCCCTGTTTTGGACTTGGAAGCACATTGTCATTCGGGTTTAAAGACTCAGTTGAAACAAAAATTGAAACTTCCAACTTTGGACTTTTAATCGAAAACTGTAAATAAAAGTTTCACCTTTTCCAGCCGGCCGATAATCCCATGGCAGAGTCCAAAACAGAGGGTACCAGTGGCTCCTTAAAATGAACCTTGGTTCACAAACTTAAAAACATATTTATGTGGTCATTTTATGTGGCACATTTAATAAACAACTAAATTAACAAACAAATGAATAAATAAATAAATAGTTGTATCTTCCTGCAGGTCAGCCCAAGAGGACCCTTCTGCTGGATAAACTTTCTGCAGGCTTCCTGCAGAAGTTCCACCACAAGATCGTCTACCTGCAGCTCACATACTTCCCTAGAGAAGCAAGGGGTGATGGGTGAGTGTCTTACACTAAAACCTAGTGGCTACCTGCACTGAAACCTTGTGGTGATCTGCAGCTCACTACATGTCATTTTTTCTTACATTTTCTGTAAAAAGAACATCTCAGAAAATTAATACTGATTAAATCCTGAATGAATTTTACTCATGTTAAAAGGTTTTATGTCACAAATTATTACTGCATTTTACAATCAGGTTAGTGATGATGTTTTTATAACTTTCTCGACAGTGCTGGGACCTCGAGACTAGTGAGGTGCTCACAACAATCAGCACATGAGCCTCGCCCAACCCTCCAATGAATTTGTTTCATCTTTACAACAGGTGGGTTATGGACAGTTTACTCAGGAACTACATCGGTGACGTCACGTTACGTCATGGCGTTCTGCATGACGTCAGACCTGATGACGTCATAATCATGCATGACGCAGATGAACTGCCAATCAGAGAAGCGCTGTTGTTTCTGAAGGTACGTTCTGGACTTTGTATTTATTGATCCAAATCCATTTTATTCGGTAACTGGTACCCTCTGTTTCGGACAAAGGTTAATTCTGCTCATGATTTGTCACTATTTCTCAAGGTTTGCCTCCTGTCTCATTGCTCCAAACCCGGGCAGAAAACTCACCCAACCGTCTTTTGATCGTATTCTTGATTCATTATAAAACAGAACTTCATGAACCCTGTGGTGGTTAACATGTAGCACTGCTGCCCAGGCGGCCTGGGTTCAATTCCTTGATAAAGTAGAGATGTTGGGTAGTGTCTGAATAACTCACAGCTTTGTATTACATCTGGGCTTGCAACAGATTGAGCCCAGTAATGGTTGCTGCAGTAGGATAGTACATGCACGCCAATCAGACGCAAGCATTACCCAAGCTGTTACAAACAACAAATTCAAATTCAGTTTAGATTGAAACTTCCTTTGAGCAACATGTATGTATAATGTTTGCAAGAAATAAAGTACAATCTATTCTCGGTTTACGCAAACCAATTGCTTTTGTTATTAATCCGGATCAAGCTAATAACAAGCTAAATAGCGACAACTGCAAGATAATACAAGCTTCACCAGACCAAGATGTAAAACGCACACTGGTAGCGTAGGTAGGTAGGTTCGGGTGCACCAGCCCTGAGGAGGATGTAGGCTGCCCCTGAAAGATTGGGTGAGTTCTCTACTGGGGTTTAATGTTTTAATTCACATAAGGAAATTCCTAAAGTTGACAAGAGCTTTCCTCCAACACGGTTTTTTCTTGGAGAAACTACCACGCCCCCTTTAATGAAAATAAATAAATAAAATGAAATAAAATAAAATAGAATTGCTTATTCCAGGTGCACGATGGGTACCCGGAACCGTTTGGTTTCAAGATGCACCACAGAGTGTTCGGGTTTTTCTGGAGATCCCATCAGTCCCTCTCCAACATCTACGGAGGCGCAACCCTAAAGTTCCTCAACTACACATTGCGAAACGAGACGTACTTACTGAGAAACCCTGCCAAAGTGACGAACAACGACCCCGGCCTGGTCGAGCGATACAGGTAAATAGAGAGGTCAAGTTACACGTTTTTCTCTACCCTGTACATGTCCGTTTAAAGTAGAGAGGTCAAGCTACACGTTTTTCTCTACTCTGTACATGTACATTTAAAGTAGAGAGGTCAAGCTACACATTTTTCTCTACCCAGTACATGTATGTTTAAAGTAGAGAGGTCAAGCTACACATTTTTCTCTACCCTGTACATGTATGTTTAAAGTAGAGAGGTCAAGCTACACATTTTTCTCTACCCTGTACGTGTACATTTAAAGTGTAGAATTGGTACCAGCAACATTAAATATAAACTTAACCAAAGGTGGACCAGGCTTCTGAAATTTTGTCTATTGTCAAAAATCTGACCATGGCTGCAGGTGTGCAACATGTGCACAAGCTATGCACCAAAAGTAGCATTACCTAGCTGGCATGCAGTCAGCAATTACAGAAATTTGAACAAAAAAGACTTGAATTTTTATTTCAGGCACTCCCACGGTTGGCGGGTACACGCGTGGAGTTTCTGTAACAAGACTCTCCCAGCAGGGTGTAAAATTAGAACTGGTAACATAACAAGAGTTAAATTTTTTTTTTTTAATTTCAGGCACGACCACGGAGGGCGGGTGCACGCTTGGAGTTTCGGCTCTGACTCCCGCCCAGCTGGGTGGCACTGCTCGTGGTGTTTTAACGCCCAGGGCGTCAGGTACAAGATGTTATCCGCCCACGTGAGCGACACGCCCAGGTGGGGGTCACACAAAAACCTCACGGGTCAGTATCTTAAGTGATAACCACAATTTGTTTTCGTTTGTTACTTTCGTTATTTATTTATTTTTGGAAAAAAAAACCAGTTGCATACATATATTGCATTTGGAAGCTAACAAAGGACTTCACATTGATGAGCATGTATATTCTTAAATGTCACTGTGACATGCACACATCAGCTTGCACACACTTGCGTACTTGTGTAGTGATGCATTTTCAGAATCCTGACGCCCTCCTACAGTTGTATGCATCACTAGCGAATCCGGCATTTCTTGTAAATGAGGAGGGACGGCAACCTTGTAGAATTTTTACTCATTCTTTGAGTAAAAATCACCTAAAACTGTGTGAAAATTTGTGCCGTAAGGGGGGGGCGGGGCGGAGGCTAATCCTAACCCCTCACCTGTATCTGCCAATGTTAGTGGATCTAGAATTCACCAATGGGCGAGGAGGAGGAGGGGCATCCCATTTTCACTCAAAACTTTGCAAAAATTGCATTTTTATGAAATAATTCGGTGAGAGAGGTGGTCACGCTACATCCACTAATGTGCGTGCATATGTGTATTATGTAGCACCAGGGCTTCAACTTGAGCTTCTGGAATCTCGTTGTTTTTATTTCCAGGCCTCCGGTTTATATAGTCTGATTTCCTCCAACCACTGGTTTGATAACAAAACAGGGGTAATCAGTGGCCTCACAAAAGGACTCTGCTCCAACAAAAAAAATTTAAAAAAAAAAAAGACTACTTACATTCATCCAAACTGGTGTATGCCCCCGCTATTTTAAAAAGGACATTAATTAGACCAAAACTAAAGTCCGCCAAGAATATTCGCGTTTACTGTTTCAGGTGGGGCCCACTAGGTTTTAAGGCAGCTGACCACTAGGTTATAGTTTACTTGCCCAAGCTATGGAAGGTTGTGCTAGGGCTTTCAGCTCGTTTCACTTAACATGCGTTAAGTTCCAATAAACTGATGCGTTAAGAGTAGCGTTAGAGTAGCATTATGTGCAGTTATTTCCCAACGCTACCAGATCAGCGTTAGGTAATAACTGAACATAAACCTAAGTAATTCATGCAGTAATTCATGTTGTTGCGTTATGGATGACCGTTAAAGTTTATGAAAGCACGCTGTTTGACTAAGCTTTTTAATATTTCTACATTTTTATTATTTTATATATATATTTTATTTCCAGGCCTCCCGTTCATCAACAGTCTGATCTCAACGGGCCACTGGTTCGACAACAAGACGACTTACATCCGGACGGACTACGCGACGGAAACACACAACTACGCGCCAGAATATGTACTGCGGCACCATGAGAGGTTTAGACACCTACTGGAGGTAGAAGCCGCGACGAACCACAGATCTGAAGAGGCCGATTTATTCTTATTTGATAATAAAATTACATGAAAAAAAAGAAAGCCCTGTTTTTGTCTTTTCTTTCAGCGCGTTTTCGTAAACTTAACGCCTATCCGTTAAAGCAACAAACCCAGCGTGTAGGCGAAATTTGCCGTAGTGTTCGGAGTAGAGCCGAGCGATCGTAAATCCACCTGTGTGTGTAGTTTGCGTAGACTTGTAAGTCGTATTTCCTACAATGATAACAATGATTGTAATTAAAATTATCAAAGAAAAATCCAGCAAAATTTTATGAGCTCATGAAATTTCTATAATTTTGAAAATTTTCAGAAAAAAAATTATGCTGTGCTATTGATGCGGCGGATAGCAACAAATTTAATAATATTTTGCTTCATTATTTTCTTTCTCTACAAATCTTTACTATTTATCAGGCAACTTGGACAACTTGTTAAAGCAACAAATGTTGTATGTTGATTTAGTACAGAATGCTGGTCTGGTAGCATTATGAAAAAAACCAACATAACGCTACTCTCAGTATTCATTTTGTTGTGTTATCTATGTGCATTAAGTTCATGAAAGCGAGCTGCTGGTAGCGTTATGTAATAAACCACTCTTAATGCGTTAAAGGATGGGCGTTAAATTTATGAATCGAGCTGTATGTGTCACCAAAAAATACAATAAAACTAATCAAATGCGGTAATTCTCAAATAAAGAATATATAAAAATACATAACAAAATTTAAAAAGAGAATCACAAAAACCAAATTATTCGCCCGAAGTTTTTGCTCCAGAACTGCAAGAAATTCAAACATTTACTGGATGTAAAAATAACCAGATCTAATGACTCGAATTTTTTATTCGATAATAAAATTACACGATACAAAAAATAACACATTATTACTTTTATTTTATGACAAAATCCTCAGTGCGTGTTCGTAACCGTAAAACCTGCGCCAATCTTCAGCGTTTATGTCCCAGCTGACAAATGTTGCGCACAGTGACTGGAGGTGTTTATCATTTCTTGCGCCTGCCTAGGCAGATTAGGTAGATTTGGTAGATTAGGCAGGATATTTATACTATTATTAGTATATGACAAATTTAAGCAACTTAAACGCGCACGCGTCTTTATGAAAATACACAGCTTAACTAACAATTTAGTACAGCAGGCTCTGCTTAGGCCGGACTTTTTTTTTATTTGTTGAATTACGTATCAATTTTAGAATTTTTTGAGAGAGGCGATCGGAAAAAAAAAATAAATAAAAGTTGACTTTGGTGTATATTTTTGTAATTTTGTTTAAAATTCACAATCACAAATGAAGAATTCTTCAAAACGATGTTTCGTTGAAGTGACGGAAAGTTACGATTTTGTATTATTTGGGCTCTGATTCGTTGTTTTTTATTTCCTGATGGTAGAGCGGCAGGAAATGTAATCCGACAAATAAAAAGTCTGGCCTAACACGGTACCACGTGTTCTGTGCAGCGTGTTTCACTCAATGAAACTTAAATATCACACAAGTACCGTGCAGGTGCAAATACATCATCTTGCATTTCTGCAGATTTCTGTGCAGCTTTCACACTTTTATACCGAAATTACAGGTACCAATTTCACACATTTTTACAAATCCACAACGACTGGTGCAAATTCATCTTGAGTCGTAAAGTCTTGTCCCGTGTTTGTGTTAACGGGTCATTCCTATCTTTGGTTTGAATTTCAAGCTGTTGTGCCGAAGCCTCATTTGATTGATATTAAAGGTTGTTAATGGTATCATTACGGTTAGGAAGAAGAAATAATACAGTGGTTCAGTGGATAAAATCAGTTTAATGCCAAACAATTAATAGATTTGTTACAAAAGAGAAATATTTCATATTCAATAAAAAATAATAAAAGGCCTTGTACACAGATAGGCAAACAAAACCAGATAATGACAATAATGACAATATTCCATCCATTATGGATATCAACTTTGCCGGGTAACATTTGTTATTTCTGTTACAAATCCGCACGTTTTACTCTGCGCTGGACATGCGCACTGAGATCTGAGTTCAGTGCAACATTGATGCGACCTTCACACTCACAGACAGCACATCACTGTCTAATCTTTTAATCATCGTATTGTTTCACACTTTATAAAGCTGAGATATTATAATCTTGAATATATTCCATATTATTTTTGTGTCTTTGCTACTACTGGTTCCAATTTCACACTTTAAAGCTGAGATATTATAATCTTGAATATGTTCTATTCTATTTTTGTGTCTTTGCACTGGTTCCAATTTCACACTTTATCACAAAGCCACAACGGCTGGCTCAAATTCATCATGTTCCGTGGTCAAGTCATGTCCTGAGTTACTGTGCTGGTACCAATTTCACACTTTGCTGGTTCCAGTTTTATATTTAAAGCTACAACATTAAAATCACAAATGCATAATGACTGGTGCAAATTTTATCATCTACCAATTTCACAGTTCCAAGTTTATTGTACCTGATATCTTCAGCTATAAATTCATGTCGTTCACACTTTTGTGCTGGTTCTAATTTTACTCTTTCATAAATCTGCAACAACCAGTACAAATTCATCATCTTTAATTGTAAAGTCATGTCCAGTGTTTCTGAGCTGGTACCAATTTCACTTTGCTGGTACCAAATTCACAATTTGCTGGTAATAATGGACTTATACGTTTCTTATGAAAAAACTGTGCGCGCACGTGCATTACAACATGTAGGGTCATAGGGCATACTATAAAACTGTGCGCGCATGTGCGTTACAACCTGTAGGGTCATAGGGCATACTATAAAACTATGCACACACTGTTGTCAAATCTTTGGAATAAACCCAGTCTAATCACGCGTGTAATGTAGAAACGTATACCTCCAGTGTCACACTTTGCCAGTACCAATTTAACACCTTATCACAAATCCACAACAACTGGTGCAAATTCATCATCCTCCGTCGTGAAGTCCCATTGAAACTTCTTCTCCAAATGCTTCCGGAAATTTTCTCCTTTTTTCTTCAGATTTTTAATTTGTTCAAGTTTTAGATTATCCAAGCTGGCTAATTCCCCTTCCTCTTCTGGTAAATTAGCCAGGTTAGCGAAAAATACTTGTAGAGTGCTAGTTAGAAAATTGTTTCTAGAAATTATATCAACAAAAAAATCCTCAGGTATCTCCCTAAGGTGGAAATGTAGCATCGTTATGAACTGGTTGTAAAGCTCGCTGCGATTGGTCAGGGCCTGATCACATGAGCAAAGTAAATGTACCAAGCGTTTCCATTGCTCAAAAGCGTCGTAAACCTGACCAATCAGGAAGCAGATAAAGGAAAATTGAATTTCACCCAAAATGGCTAAAGAATTGTCCTTGTAAGCCTCAGATTTGAGTAAATTCTCCAAAACATAAGAATGGTCCATGGAATATTTTGTGACTTCCTCTGGACTTGCCCCATCAGGCCATTTCTTTTCAGGAATTTTGGAGAAGCGAATCTCCCGCCCTGGAACTTGAGTCATCTCAGGAAGTCCATCCTTGTCCAGCTGTAAGCTGTCCCCCGATTGGTCCAGACTGGTATTGTGCTGCTGTCCATGTGAGGCTTCTCCTGATTGGTCTGTATCCATGGCATTGGCCTCTGCTTGAGCTCTGTTGTGAAGAAAAAACAAACATAATTAACATTGATTATGTTTAAAATACTTCATTGTTTTGTCGGCTTTCTGGTTTCTTGATTTGATACAGTAGACCTTCCTTTGGGCGACCACCCAATTTTGGGAAGAAAAATGGTTGCCAATGGGGTGGTGGTCTTACAAAGGAGGGTTATTTTCTGTGTAATTTAATGTGTTAAATCTAAAGTCTGATGGCCTTGCAAAGAGAGGTTGGTAGTGCAAAAGAAGGTCAGTCAAAAGGAAGTTCCACTGTATGCTGCCATACCCTTTTTGATTCTAGAAGTTTCCCGGGCACGTCCCCCCACCTAACCACTACTAACATTGGCGGATCTTGGGGGTTCCAGGGCACACCCCTCCCGCACCCCCACCCCTTGGTGCCCTCCCTTCCTGTATAGGAATCCTGGGTCCGAAAATGTCAATAACTTATGTTCTCTCCCTGGCACAAGTCAGTACGTGGGCAAGCAACCGACCCACCAAAGCTGCCATACCAAGTCCTAAACAGAGGGTACCAGTGGCCACATAAAATGGACATATGTCAACAAAAAGTAACACTCACCTCTCAGTCTCTCTCCTCTCCCTGGCCTCCCTTCTCTGCTGGGTGTTACTCGCCGGAGACTCTAGCTCTATCACGCTACAGATTCTCCCACTCAGCGGCTGTAGATCCCGCACCAGGTTCGGCGTAATAAGACTCGTCAGCGACACCCACTTCTTGTAGCTATAATATAAACAAATAAATAAATAAATAACTCGTCAGCGACACCCACTTCTTGTAGCTACAATATAAACAAGGACGTGTAGACTACACCGTACTACAACATCATCATGCATGAATGCACCTCGTTTTTGCCGTTGCCGTGTCTAATCTTTTGTTCAATTGTTTTATTGATCCACCTTATACCAGACTGGGAAATTTATGTCCGATATTCTCGGACAAAATTGAGAAAAATCGGACAATATTTACCCAAAATCGAACAAAATTTACATTAAATTACAGAGAAATGCCGAGTTTGTCGGACAAAAAATTCAACTTGTTTCCCAGCCTGGTTATACCCCACAAAATAAACCCCACAAAATCTATCCCATAATTTAGCAGTATTTTTCTCGGGAAACCGCCTAGCTGCAACTCTGTTGTAGCAATAAATAAATAAATAAATTCTTGTAGCTACAACACAAAACGTTTTGTAGTTTCAATGCACTTTCGTAAGAATTAAGGCCAGACAGTTTTATTCCTTGCATTACGCCACCCGCCGCAGTGATGTAGGATTTCTGTGTTTTCTTACAAGATCCGACAACATTACTGCTGACCAGTGTTGCCGCTACTTTTGAAAATCGTGGACCATGTGTCCCCCATACCCAATATCTGGGAGACATTTTCCGTGCAATAGGGGTCAGTGTGTTTAAACTGTAGGTTCAGTGACACCACTGAAGGTAAACACCCAATGGTCCAGCAATTTTACAGCTACAAAGATTAACACTTTATACTTCAAAGAAATAAAGTAGAAATTCTAACCTGGGCAATTACTGTATTTTTGAGGTCAAGCTGTGGACCAAGAAAATTTTCTCTGAATAAAATATTTTTAGAATTATGTATTTTTATCGTACACCCCATCACTGTGCAAGATTATGAGACACAAATGTCTAAATTTGAGGGACACTTGTGACCCCTTATCCACTTTCTCGGGGACATTTCAGGCCGGGAATCCCGCGTGCCAGCGCTGTAGCAACAACACTGCTGCTATTTGCACAAGATACGCAGAAGAAACAGTCCTGCATAGCTGAACAACAATCAGCAATTACTGAAGATAGCGTTATGTAAATCTAGCTCTTGGTAAGTTGTACATACTGTTAAAAATACATAAAACCATGGTTTTACAGCAAATAACCATGGTTTAGTTTATCGCACTGTGTATAATGTTACTCGTTACATTACACATGATACGGGTACAAATATGTAATGTAATTGTAACGATGTCAGGTTTAATAAAATAGAAACCGCGGGAAATCGTTGTCGATATCTGGGCGATCTGGCGGGAAAACGTAGTAAACCGTAAACCGGAAGTGATGTCACGACGTCACATGACCTATGACATCATAATCCCCCTGTCCAATTGCATAAAACCACTGCATCTGAGATGGAACCTTCAGAGGGACAGAGACTTCTGAAGAGTACACATGTATTAATTCACACAATTGACTTA
>JBCAUI010253856.1:0-16131 GCA_038406195.1 Haplosyllis anthogorgicola
GAATGCCTGTGCTGCCTCTGGTGGAACTCTGCCTGCAGTCTACACACTCTGGCAGATGTCAGAGTGATCCTTTAACAGCAGCTGTCACACCAGACATGATGCTTGGGATCACTGCACACAAACAAGAAAGAGTGCAGGTGAGAGATCCAGCCTGGATTTAAAACCCATGGAGATGGTCACACAAAGTCCAAAACAGGGGTAATCAGTGGCCTCACAAATGGACTCTGGTCTGACAAAAAATTTTAAAAAAAATAAACCTCGATATTTCTACGCCATTTAAATGATTTGGCACATTTTCCACAGTATTTAGGCATATACGGCGTACAGTCTCTGTACCCTGGAGTTGAGAACATCTTTGTGCAAAAATCATTAGACTACACGACAGAATTGGTGACAGAACGAATATTCAGAATTTTGCAATTGTGATTATGGTCACTACATTTGATACCAAGGACCAATGAACTCCTCAACGAGCAGGACACCTTCAATTAAAAAAATGTGGTATCAATAGGATTACGTAATTAATCTTCAAAACACAAGTATTGTATATCCTTTGGAATAATTCTACTGAATTTTTTTTTGTTTGATTTCTTTACATTTCGACTTTGGATAATCATACTTTAAAATAAAAGTTTAGAAAATTCATGACTGCAAAGTCTAAACATGAAAACTTCTGTTGAAGATGTACCCTCGGAAATCAGCGTTGATTTTCTATAATTGTTCCAAACAATCAAATCGATGTGTTTTTGGCAGAAATTCCTTTAACATTCTGAACGATTAATTAAACTGCCAAGACGAAACTTGTATCAGTGCAATTCATCTTACACTCTTTCAATTTCAGAAACCAGCTGTCCGTGGGATGTGTTGTTTATAGCAGAGTCATCTTCAAGAGTTGGACCTGATGGTTGGAACATTGTAAAAGACTTTATGACCCAAATTGTGAATCAGCTGACCAATCCAGAGAACAGATTTGCCGAAATAAGTTTCCCTGATGCAAGAGTTGATTTTCGTCTCAGTGATTTCCTGGATGGATTTCAACGACAGGACAAATTCCAAGTTAACAACGCAATAAGGAACTTGAATTCGTTTTTTCAACAATTCAGCATCGGTTCAGTTTCTCAGAGCTTCAACTTGGGAGCGAATGATGTGTTCGCCTGTACGCCAGATCCGAATGCACCACAATGTCTTCCGAGTGGTGACAGGACAAATTATCAGAATGTGGCGATTGTAATCATTTTTACCCCATTCGATACAAATCAAGTATTCAACGAGTTGAATGTTCTGAAGCAGGATGTAATTTACCTGATACCTGTTGGAGTGGGCACTGATCCTAGCTTGAGTACCACGCTGAGTGCTTTGGTTCAAAACTCCAGGATGGTTCAAGTTGGCAATATAAACGACCTGACGAGTCGAAATACAATCAGCAACATCATAAATCAGCTTGCAAGCTGTAGCCAAGGTCCTCCAGGTCCACCTGGTCCACCAGTTGGTCCACCAGGTCCTTCAGGTCCACCAGGTCCTCCTGGTGGAGCAGGCTTTCCAGGTGGACCAGGTGGACCAGGACCGTCCGGGCCTTCGTTCCCGGGTCCACCTGGACCCTTAGGACCACCAGGGCCACCAGGACAGAGAGGTGGAGCAGGTAAATGTCAGATGGTTTTTCTTTTCCTTTTCCAATGGAGCATCAATCAATACGACGTACAATGGCTGAATTGAATATTGTCTTTTCTGTTTTTAATGTTCGGGAAAATAATGTCTAAGTGAGGTTTTGTTTATAAATTAGGATTCCCCGGACCAGCTGGAAGACCCGGAGGTCCTGGACAAGTCGGACAGGTTGGTCCCAAAGGTTTCCCGGGCCCCCCAGGTCCTGCAGGGGGTGGATTCCCAGGTTAGTTTCAGGGATAAAATTGTAATTTTTCACTACGTAAATTACAAACATAGAAACCGTTTAATTTTTAGGACATAAATAAGATCTAAACCTTTAATAGTATCCAACATTCGTAAATGCCGGATCGTTTGTTTCTCAGGCCCACCAGGCTTTCCAGGTGGTCCTGGACTTCCGGGAGGAGTTGGTCAGAAAGGAGATAGAGGAAGCCCTGGAGGCCCGGGATTCCCTGGCCCGAGCGGTCTTCCTGGTCCTTCAGGTTTTCCAGGCCCTCAAGGTGCCACCGGTGCACCTGGTTTCCAAGGACCGCCCGGATTTCAACCAGGTATGTGATTAAACTATTTTGAACTCTACCAAGAAGAAACACATTAAAAAGAACCTGTACATTTGTAACTTCATTTATATGCGATATGTGTGCGTTACATTCACTCAATATTTATATTTTTATGCATTAAAAAGTGTTTATTATTTAACACACAGGACCAGCTGGCCCCCCGGGAGGTAATGGTCTACCCGGTGGACCTGGATTTCCTGGGCCACCTGGAAATACTGGTGCTCCCGGAGGATTTGGACCCCCTGGAATTCCTGGTCCCGCTGGACCTCTAGGAGGAACAGGCTTACCAGGTTAATTTTGTTTCAGTTTATTTTTTGATTAAAAACTTGCATACTGTTTGTCCACATTTTACATTTATGTTCATTTGTGTTACGCGGTTTCTAATAGAGCCCTGTTATTTCTCATCTTCCAATAGGTCGACCTGGCGGATTTGGTCCACCAGGACCACAAGGACCAACAGGACCATCTGGTCCACCAGGATTTGGATTCGGACCTCCGGGTCCACAAGGTCGTCCTGGTCCGCCAGGAGGTCCTGGCGGACGAGGAGCTACAGGGCAACCAGGTCCATCAGGCGGGCCAGGATTTCCTGGGCCTCCCGGTCCGGCTGGTCAAAAAGGAGATAGAGGGCTTCCCGGTGGCCCTGGCGGTTTTGGTGTCGTTGGAAATACAGGTATCTTCAGATTTGTTATACTACATAAAAACGGAAAGGCAATGTCCCAGGATATTGATTTTATTTTCAATTACATATATACTCCCAATTTTACATTTTCTCTAAATTTACCTTACGCAGAAAGGGCTGTAAGCCCTTGAACGAATTCATGTTTATTATCTGTCCAATGCAAGTCCTGCCATGATCATATGATGTATTAAAGCTTGTTTTATAAATGTACAGGTCCTGCAGGACCAGTAGGTCCTCCTGGATTCAATGGTCAGCCTGGTGGTTTTGGACCTCCAGGTGCGACAGGAGCTAGCGGCTCACCTGGATTCCCTGGACCCCCTGGTAAGCTAAATGATTTGAAAAAAAAAAAACCCACGAACTTGTTGAGTTCAAAATTGAAACGTAATGAAATGTAAAATGAAAATTCCTAATGTATGGTTAATATTAAGTTGTTTTCATTCAGGTTTCCCTGGAGGTCCAGGAGTACCTGGTTTCCCTGGAGGTCAAGGCTCAACTGGATTACCTGGATTCGCTGGATTACCCGGTGGTCCTGGTTTGCCTGGAGGTCCTGGATTCCAAGGTAAGATTTTCATTGTTTTGAAGAATTAATTAATACAAAGTTAATTTCTCTGGGGAATATATTACAGTCCAGATTATATTAATCTACATGTATATTTCTTCTCTAGGATGGACTGGCCCGCCTGGTTTACCGGGACCTCAAGGTTTTCCAGGAGGTCCTGGAGGTTTTGGACCCCAAGGAGCAACTGGACCTCCTGGTCCATCTGGACTTCCCGGAGGCCCTGGCAACCCCGGTTTCAGCGGCCCACAAGGTTGGACTGGTCCGCCTGGACCAGCTGGCTTCCCTGGACCGTCAGGCTTTCCTGGTGGTCCTGGATTTAGAGGAAACACTGGTATGTTTTTTTTGGAACCGACAACTTTCCAAGTATAAGCCATATTTATGCCTTATTCATATCAATCTTTGTAAGTTGTAAATTCATTTCTTTTTTCCGATTTCCTATTTCAGAAGACCATTCCAATTATTTGAAGCGTACACAATAATCTATGTATACTGACGTGTATTTGGTGAGCATAATATCTTAATTTAACAATTTCAGGTCCTCCTGGTCCGGCCGGCTTTCCTGGTCCATCTGGTCAGCCAGGTGGTCCTGGTCTTCCAGGACCCCAAGGAGCAACTGGAGCGTCGGGTCCAAGTGGTTTTCCGGGTAAATAATTTCGTGTGTCATATGCACTTAGCGATGCATAACCTTCAGAGTAACACGGATGAATGCTTAGTGTACTGCTCGCAAAGTGATTGTCATGCACATTCAGACTTTTCTTTTCGACAGCTGTAATCTCTTATCGCCTTTTACAGGTGGTCCAGGTGGCCCTGGCCCAGCTGGTAATAGGGGACCGCCTGGTCCAAGCGGTCCCTCCGGTCCTCCTGGACAAAGAGGTTTACCTGGTGGTCCTGGATCATTCGGTCCTCCCGGTAAGAATATCTTTTTATCACCTTTATATTTTTTCATTAGTTTCAATACAATTGCCGAAACCTTACATATTAATTCTTTCATCAGGTCAGCAGGGTTGGACAGGCCCTCCAGGAGGCCCGGGTTTCCAAGGAGGCCCAGGTTCCACTGGACCGCCTGGACCACCGGGTCCAGCAGGTCCACGTGGTTTTCCTGGTAATCCTGGGCTTCCAGGAGGTCCCGGTTTTCGTGGTCCTCCTGGTCCAGCTGGCAATAGAGGTTCTCCAGGTTTCCCAGGTGGTCCTGGTTTCAACGGCCCTCCCGGACCACCTGGTCCACAAGGAGCACGTGGAGCAACAGGTAAGAATGATCTATTCCTGTCCTTGTAAATAAACAAAAGGAACCTCTTTCTTTTTCATTTAATTTCGTTATAGGTTAGATTCAATATATACAATAATTAATATTTTAGGTCAACCTGGATTCCAAGGTGGTCCGGGTTTCCAGGGACCTCCAGGTCAACAGGGACCTACAGGATTTGGTGGTCAACCAGGAACACCTGGATTTCAAGGTTTGCCAGGTCTTCCAGGCCCCCCTGGACCCAGCGGACTTCCTGGAGGCCCCGGACCTGCTGGAGCGACGGGTTTTCCAGGCGGCCCAGGAGGCGTAGGGATACCCGGATTTCCAGGTAAATAAATGTATCTGAAGAGGTATCTGGGTATAAATGTACCTACATGGTCTTGTCCATTCAAAAGCTCATTGTACGATTTACGATTAATTGGCTGTTCCGCGAATCTTATTTCATGTCCTCAGCACATCTAAATTGTGCTTCGTACTTTAAGAGCAACTGATGTTCATGTTTTTATTTAAGAGTCTGCAGTATCGCCATCATAGTATCAGCTGACTAAACTCTGTTTTCTTGTCCTCCTTATCCCCATATTCATATCAGTATGTTAAAGACAATCGTTAAGGCTTAATTAATATTTTAAATTTTAACTTTAGGTCCACAAGGAGGAACTGGATTCCCCGGAGGTGTTGGTGGCCCTGGCTTTCCCGGTCCCCCTGGTGTTCAAGGATGGACTGGTCCTGCTGGTAGAGCAGGGTCTCCTGGTGGACCCGGCGGACCCGGATTTCAAGGATGGACTGGACCACCTGGACCAACTGGGCCAAGAGGCTTTCCAGGGGGTCCTGGTCCAAATGGGTTCCCCGGACCCCAAGGAGCAACAGGTTTATGACCTTGCATTTTCAAATATATTACTTTTGCAAATCAATGAATTTACGAGTTGCGTTCCTTGTTCCAGAAAATCCAAATGCTGAGGCAGAAGTAAAAACTGTACCTTTCACATTTTAGGTTTCGCTGGTCCCTCAGGACAACCAGGTCCACGCGGCAATCCCGGAGGACCAGGCCCTCCTGGACCTTCAGGTTCCCCTGGACGGACTGGCAGCCCGGGATTCCAAGGTTAGTTCTTTTCTATGTTCTGCTTTGACTTGGGTGATTCGCACAAAATGTCAAAAGTAAACCCATAAATTTCACTTTTTAGTTGAGTGTAGAAAAGATTAGCGCTTAGCACAATTGCTGTAACTCGTTTGAAAAGATATTGCCATTTTCAACTAAGAAATGTACCAAACGTTTTACCATTTCAGGTGGTCCCGGTGGATTCGGACCACAAGGACCAAGAGGCAACACTGGTTCACCTGGACCACGGGGCTTCCCAGGTCCACCTGGCTTTCCTGGAGGATTTGGTCCTCAAGGGAACACCGGTCCTCCTGGACCTGCTGGTTTCCCAGGCGGACCAGGTGGAATGGGCATGACTGGACCACCTGGACCACCGGGAGCTCCGGGTTTTCCAGGACCTTCAGGCTTTCCAGGTGAATAAATCAAAATCTGTTCAGTAAAATGTAGCCAGTTCATACCTAAATAGACGAGTTCCACGCTTTGTAACAAGGCAAAGTTGTAGAATTGTGACACAATTCCGCAACACAACACAGTTGCAAATTCATAACGTGAACTAATTTTTAGTTGAAACCTTTACACTTTCTTTCAGGCGGCCCTGGCGGACCTGGACAGCGTGGCATTACTGGTCCCCCTGGTCCTTCTGGACCCCCTGGACCTGGTGGCCCAGTTGGTCAACCTGGCTTTGCTGGCCCACCTGGATTCCCGGGTATGATTACATGTTTTATTTTTTATAATTCAAAATATGGTCGCGTTTAACTGTATATTGATGCAACTTATCTTTTCTTTTTTTTCGACATTTCATCTTGATCGTGCACTTAACGATTCGCTAACAATGAAATCGATAAAATCTTTCTGCAGGTAGAACCGGAGCTCCTGGTTTTGCTGGACAGAGAGGTCTTCCAGGCGGCCCTGGTTTCGCTGGTCCAATCGGGGGAACTGGATCAGCAGGCCCAAGGGGTTTACCAGGTGGTCCTGGATTCCCAGGTCCTCAGGGTGCTACTGGTGCCTCTGGACGACCAGGCCCCTCAGGCCTTCCCGGTGTACAAGGTTCCCCTGGAGGTCCTGGACCACGAGGAGCTACAGGTAAAGTGTACTACATCATGGAGTGTTCTACATCACAGTGTGCACTATCATTATCGTGGCTTTCAATTTTAAACATGCTTACTCTGGTGTACCGTACATGTTTTTATGTTGTTTGTTTTTTTTGTCTCGTGTAGGCTTTGTAGGATCGCCCGGACCAGCTGGCTTTCCCGGAATACAAGGCTTCCCAGGGCCTGCTGGCCCACTGGGCCCGCCGGGTCCAGCAGGGAATAGAGGTTCCCCTGGTGGACCTGGTGGTCCGGGTAGAACCGGAGCTACAGGTCTAACCGGCCCACTTGGTTTCCCTGGACCTAGCGGACAACCTGGATTCCCTGGACCTGCAGGCTTTCCTGGGCCACAAGGTCCAAATGGGCCTCGAGGACCGGCTGGACCCACCGGATTTCCCGGAGGACCTGGCAGAACAGGAGTTCCTGGACCAAATGGTGGTGCTGGACCACGAGGATTTCCTGGACCCCCGGGATTTAGAGGTCCACCAGGAGCTACTGGACCGCGAGGACCATCTGGAGGTCCAGGTTTCTCTGGACCTGCTGGAGTTGCTGGCAATACTGGAGCAAGAGGTGGCCCTGGTCCGAGCGGAAACCCTGGACCTTCAGGACCGCGAGGACAACCAGGTAAAATACCACGCTACCATTTTTAGATTTTGATGAATCAGCACCAACAAATTGTAACCAATTACACATTTTAACACTACTTATTCCTCTACTTGTAGGTTTCCCTGGTGGTTTTGGACAAGTTGGAGACACTGGAGCTCCGGGACGTCCTGGTCCTTCAGGTCAACCTGGTCTTGGTGGTCCCCCTGGAACATCCGGCAACACTGGTCCACCAGGACCACCCGGTCCCCAGGGTTCACCGGGATTTCCTGGTGGTCCTGGAGCCACAGGATTTGCTGGTCCACCTGGACCTTTTGGACGGCCTGGACCATCTGGACCTCGTGGATTTCCAGGTAAGGTGATGCCATACATTTGAAATATCAATAAATTTCTTTTTACAAAAACTTAACTTTCGATTTAGCGTTGGGATTAGAATTTGAAGAATTTTTCATTGCCAGTAACTTTTTTCCATTAGGTGGACCCGGAGGAAATGGCCCACCGGGAGCAACTGGTCCACGAGGAAATCAAGGTCCCCCCGGTGGCATGGGTCCCGTTGGTATCCCTGGAGGACCAGGTCAACAGGGGATGACTGGATCTCCTGGTTTTCCGGGTCCAAGTGGATTCCCAGGTGGACCTGGTGGACCTGGGCCTGTTGGAGCTACCGGTCCACCTGGAGGTCCTGGTCCAAGAGGTCCACCTGGTTTTGCGGGAGGCCCCGGTATCCCTGGAGCAACTGGATTTGATGGTCGTCCCGGACCTGCTGGATTTCCTGGACCTCCTGGATTAGCTGGATTCCAAGGTCCACCTGGATTCCCAGGAAATACTGGATCTCCTGGTTTCCCAGGACCACCAGGAAGCAACGGTGGGGCATGAATTTACATTGAGTTACGGACATGCTTTACGAATCAGCAGTAATGTGAACCACCAACACCCACTTGTACTTAAGATTATTTATATTTGATTATTTATTGCAGGTCAACCTGGCTTTCAAGGCCCTCCTGGACCTCCTGGTAGTATTGGCAGTCCAGGACCCAGAGGTTTAAGAGGTGGTCCCGGAGGTTTCGGTGCACAAGGCGCGACTGGTCCTCCTGGACCTGTTGGATTCAATGGTCCAGCCGGTTTACCAGGTGGAGCGGGATTTCCTGGAGGTCAAGGAAACACAGGCGCTCCTGGCGCTCCAGGATTTAGAGGTGAATAGTGCATTCACTAGAGGATGTTCTCTAATTTATGATAGGTGCTGAAGTGTAGAATATTCTGACGGGTAACGTTTAAAATGAATTTATTTACACTCCTGGAACTGCACCTGCACCACAAACATTGAAACAATTTCGATATATTTCGATGTAAATGATACCTTTGATCTTATTCAGAAGTTATTGCACCGAACAGACTTTATGTGCAAAATTGTTCACTGATTTACAATTATTCAAAGAAATCATCTGAGCAACCATACAGTTCAAAACTTTTGACACCGAATGTACAAGAATGTATCAACCAAAACGAGGATTCGTGGACAAACAGTTCTCGTAACCACACTTGGGTAGGAGACTTGAAGGTTACGTTCATAAAATGAAATTGACACTTTACACTTTTAATCGATTCTTTTCATTTACAGGACAGCCCGGTGGCCCCGGATTTCCCGGTCCAGTTGGAGCTAGTGGTCCCTCTGGTCCCGCTGGTCCAGCAGGATTTCCTGGAGGCCCAGGATTCTCAGGGGTCCCTGGTGTTCCAGGACTCCCTGGTGCGACAGGTTTGCCAGGTCCCGGTGGGCTCCCTGGTAGCGCCGGTTAGTATTTACTTTTTAAGCAAGGTTACTCACATTTCTGTGCAACTTGTATCTCTTTGGATTTATTACATGTACTTCAATCGTTTCAATTCAGGACGGCCCGGACCGCCTGGAGCTGTTGGTGCAACTGGACCAAATGGAGGCCCCGGACCACAAGGCCCATCTGGATTCCCTGGAGGTCCTGGAGCTACTGGATTGCCAGGTCGACCAGGCCCATCTGGATTGCCAGGAGGTCGCGGCTTAAGTGGTGGACCAGGAGGACCTGGAGCTCCTGGACAAGTTGGTTTCACTGGCGCTCCCGGTGGACCTGGTCCTTCTGGATTTCCCGGTGGTCCAGGAGTTTCGGGTGTCCCAGGACCACAAGGTGCACCAGGATCACCTGGCCCAAGTGGTTTCCCAGGTGGACCCGGAGAGAGAGGCTTCAGAGGGCCTAATGGAGGCCCAGGACGGGCAGGTCCACCCGGACCTAGAGGTCCCGCCGGTTAGTTCAACCGTTCACGCATGGTTGTTTTCAAATGGTGCCACTTAATATTCCTTAAAGTTTTGTAAAGATACACCTTGTTGTGATCATTTTATACATTCGTTCTTTTTATATCCGTTAAGGGGTTCCTGGTCTCCCGGGTGGTACTGGACAGCCAGGTTTCCCTGGAGGTCTTGGAAGACCTGGACCCGCCGGCTCAGCCGGTTTTCCCGGTCCGGTTGGTGCAACAGGATTACCAGGTGGGCCAGGAGCAAACGGCCAGCCAGGTTCACCAGGACCTCGTGGTCCTAGTGGACTTCCTGGTGGTAATGGTTTCCCAGGCGGGCCTGGTGAAAGAGGTCAGCCTGGTGGCGCTGGTTCTCCTGGTCTACCTGGATCCCCTGGGCCTCCTGGTACTGCTGGACTTCCCGGATTACCCGGACGCGATGCTGGCCCTGGTGCCCCTGGACCGCGAGGACCCCCTGGTAAGTATTTTCTCATACAGTGTAAGATAGGTTACGAACAAAACGTTTTTGTTGTGGACGGGAAGTGCAAAATTCGGTACAAATAACCTCGTAACTCTTGTTTCATTCTTTAACAGTACTATCGAGGATAATTTAATAAAAATATTTTTGTTGTATTTGCAAAAACGAAACATTTTAATTTACTAGGTGCTACTGGTGCGCCTGGATTCTCTGGACAGCCTGGTGGAGCTGGAACGCCCGGAGGTCCCGGATTGCCAGGTTGGACAGGACAGGCTGGCCCATCAGGAAACAATGGTTCCCCAGGTTTTGCAGGCCAACAAGGAGCTACTGGACCTCCAGGTAATTGTCGTTTCAAGTAATTAATAAAATGTTTTTATTAAGGCCTCGATAAAGAAACTGTATGTTTTTGCATTCATTTCATTATTTTGATCGAAGAATATCTGAAGACAGCGTTCATAATATCTTTGTAAACAATAGTTATAAACTACATCAAACACTCTTGCATTTACTGTTTGTAGGATTAAATGGGTCACCTGGATCACCTGGAGCGCCTGGATTCCCCGGACCAGCAGGTCCTATCGGATTCCCTGGGCAAGCGGGTTCTCCCGGTTTCAATGGAGGCGTAGGAACCCCAGGATTCCCGGGAGGTCGTGGAGCCACTGGATTTGCTGGCCCACCTGGATTTCCCGGAGGACCTGGACAACCTGGATTCCCAGGTGGTCAAGGAGCTACAGGAGATAGAGGTATACACTACCTGTCTTTGTTGAATAATGTTCGCAAATGGTTGTTTCACTAAATAAGTGTAATTTTTTGAAACATTCACTTTTTCAAATACCATTCTACGACCTTTCATGATCAGAGCTAGACAAAACAGTGAATATTGTTACCTATAAAGTTATAAATTATTAATTAGAAGCATGCACACGAATAAATTGAAATTAATATTAATAGTGTACGTTTTCGTTTCATGATCAGGTCCAAATGGATCACCGGGAAGCCCTGGAAGCCCTGGCGTCAATGGTTCACCAGGTCCATCAGGTCCTCCTGGAGCAACCGGACCACCAGGTTCACCCGGTCAGACATTCGGTGCCAGTCCAGGTCCTCAAGGTCCACCTGGCCCACCTGGTTCACCAGGAGGAAGTGCAGGAGGAGGTATGTTACTTATTAAACATTTTTTATAATATATCACACACGCACACACACACATTGAAGAGCGCTTGATTTTCTTTCTCCTCATTTTTCTTTTCATGTTATAAATTTATACTATTTGTAGACTCCATGTACTGTAAATCAGGATGCTTAAGTGCTCATCGTTTCGCCCATTTCGTTTCAGTGGGATGTATCTGGGACGTTGCATTCATTGTGGAAGACAGTTTCTCAGTCGGTGGTGATCAAAACTGGGAGCTTGTTAACCAGTTCCTAGAAGCTCTTGTCAACAGGCTAAACGTGAACAGTGACCCAAGGATACCAGATGATGGATTCACACGTATTGCTGAGGTATGAAGAAATTGTAACATGGCTCTTTTTGCCCCTAACATACGTCTAAGTTAAAACAAAAGTGACGAGAATGGAAAAATCAAAACTGAATCATTTCAGGTTTACCACGCAAGCCAATTGCAGCCAGGTCAGGCAACGACTCACTTCTATCTGAACCAGTATCCGTATCGCGACCAAATAGTTCAACAAGGAATCCGTACGCTTCGCTGGAATAATGGAAACGAAGCCCTGACTAGTGCTATAAGGCTGTAAGTATGTTTACACAGTAAAGTCTTCATGGTGATTTTGCTCATTTCATGAAGTAAAGTATAATTTTTTAAGATTTTTCTGAACGAGTTTGCTTTGCTGATATCTGGTAGACAAATGTCTTGCATTCTGAATGCAATTATTCTTTTTATTTCCTTATTTTAGAACCTCCAACGAAGTTTTTGACCGTGACACATCCCGTCAAAGAGGAGATAGAGATAATGTTGAGAATGTGGCCATATTACTTATGTTCAGCCGTCCTAACATCAATGATCCTAGCTTTATAGACGCTTTAAATCGATTGAGGTAAGTAAAGACTGTTTATATAAAAGGCCAAACGCATATCTACAAATTATTTTTTCCTGCGGGTTTTCTCCTTACTTCCTTTGTGAGACGGACGTATGGAGCAAAATGTTCCGTTTCACAGAATCGGATGAAAAGCAGCATAAAAATTGTCATCGTTTCTGTTATAGACAAGACGTCAACAACAGATGGATTATTCCGATTGGTATTGGAAACCAGATCGACCAGGGCACACTCCAACAGATAGCAGGACAGTTCTCGCAATTCTTCCAAGTCAATCAAATATTTGACCTGCAGAACTATGTAGAACGAGTTGCCGCTCTGCTATGTCCCAACACTGGCGGTTTCTGTAAGAAAAATAATGACATACCGTTATCTTGAAACTGCTTTCAATGAAATTTGGCACAAAAATGAATTTTGATAATGGTATGAAAGCTACCACGTAAAAATATTTGATATACTTACAGCGGGAGTGAACGAATGTTTGGACAGAAACGTTCATCAGTGTGACCAGTTGTGTATTGATACGTACGACAGTTTCTACTGTGGATGTAATGATGGTTACAGACTTGCCAGTCAACTTGTCGGCTTCTGTTCTCGTGAGTTATATTCATGTCAAAACAAGAGAATTCGCTTCAATCTCCAGCATTTTCTATGCAGTACGAAGATAAATTCATGTTCAAATGTAAACAACATTTTGTTATTCAGAACAACAATACTGTCACAAAACCTGTGACGGTATCATCTGCTGGTGCTACGACCGAAATCCAGTGAGATCGATTAATAGTACCAATTGTTTTGGTGAGTACTTCTTGTGTGCGGATAAATTATTTTGATAATTTCTGTATTTTATTCAAAATAATCTTTCAACTGCGATTCTTTTGTGGGAAGAAATTATCGTACCTTGAAGAAAAAGGCTTGTTATTAACCGTGTAATAATTTATAAATATTATTCTTCTGTAGACATCGACGAGTGCCAGGAGAGAAACGGAGGATGCGAAGACCAATGTCAAAACACACAAGGAAGTTACACCTGTCGATGTTCTCAAGGCTTCCAACTTGGTGCTAACAGACATGAGTGCGAAGGTATGATATATGTTACATCAACGCTAAAAATGGCACTGGCGCATTTTGATCCCGTGAAAGTTCCCTTTTGATCATAGTATAACGATAACAGTCGTGGTATAAACTTTGGTTATAATGTGATATCGATTTTAAAATGTCTGTTTATGATTTTTTAGATATCAATGAATGCAACCAAGGAAATCCCTGCTTTGGAGGAACTTGCGTCAATACATATGGTGGATACTATTGCGTTGACGGTGTATCGCGACGTGAGTTGTACACATGTTCTCGATTGATTGATAAGTGACAACACATTCCATACAAACTTAAAATAGCAGCACATCTCCACTTCCATTCCTTTCATTATGCAAATATTCACCCAATGAAATTAAGACAAATGAAAATTGTACACTTGTTATCTTGCTGCTCTTACAGAAGGTGCAGCTGCACTGACAGGAACTGAGATAGTTGCCAACGTTCCCTTCGCCGAGTCTTCTGCAGGAATTGCAATTATCGTTCTGGTTGTATTTGTCAATGCGTTTATGATGATTGGTGCAGCAGCCTACTATATCCGTAAACAAAGGAGGAGAAACAGGAATAAGACAGATAAGTACGTGTCTATGTCTAAATTTGAAAAAAAAGAATGATACATCTTCCTTGGTGTCTTTATGTCATGTTCTACTTCGGGTCATGTTGTTCTAAAGCTCTTTAGTATTAAAAATAACACATTTTCTACATTAAATTCATCTCATGTTTCTGGTTCCACGACATGAAACGAATTGAAAAGTATATGTGTGATAAACAATAAAGTTTCCATTGTTTGCAATTTCCAATTAAGTCAACTGTTGAAATTGACTTAAAGTCCACCCTTCATTTCAGGCACCCGAAATATATCTACAAGCCGGCCAACAACGCTGAGAATCCCACTAGTAAGTGGTCCTTCCTCTCCGGCGGTTTCACTAACAGGGCCTTCAGTTCAGTTGGATCCAAGCTATCGGGTGGAAAAGCTGAACCTCCAGTAGATTCATCAGTGCGCACACCATTGTCACCATCGTCCTCTGAGTCGTCCTCTGGATCTTCCATCAGGTCCAGTATCAGCAGTGACGATCCAGCATCTTCCGTGTCCTCGCTGTCTAGTGTGCATTCATTTTAACATTGTAGCTACTGACTAATGATGTAAACACATGCCATTTACAATGTATATGTATGTTTCATCTAAGTGAATTTGTATCTATTCATAAATTTTAGATCCGTTTTTCTGTATTGTTTTGCGATGTCTGCCGTTTTGACAGAAAAAATCAATTCTTGTAGTAACGAATTCTATGGATTGCTTCGTTAGTGTCTCCTCGACCCTTTTGAACCAATGAGTAACGTAGACTTTAACCAATGCTAAACTCACACGTACAACCTTTAATCTTCTGAAATACTAAACATGTGTAATCAATTGTGCCCATAAGTCTTTCATTCAAAATATATTTGAGGCAATATTCGATTGTATAGGTAAAGATTAATCTATTCATACAGAAAGGTATAAATTACTAGCTTTGAAATTTCCTTAATACTCAGGTAAATGTAGCGATTTTCCACTGCAATATATAGCAGCGAATTTTGTAACAATAGTGCAATGCGTTTTTATACGAAATGTATATTTTTGTACATAATAGTCTCAAAATGGTCATATCAGATGTACGGTTGTCAAAAGTCGAGATAGATTTCTTTACGTAATTCAGTTAACATTCACATATACTTCAATTTTCACACATTCGATAATAAAATAGAGTTCATCTAAACCACAAAAATTGTTTTGCTTTACAACGTTACGAAGTATTTTATGAACATAATAAACTGCAATCAGATTAACTGAAATTGCAAGCATTAGTTACTACTAAGCTGGGCCATGAGGCGTTATGAAGCCTGATAATCTATTAATTATTAAAAGGCTTTTCGGAATTAATTTTACCTGAAAATCAGGATAACTTGCCTAATTAGGCAGAGATAGATACTATTATTGATAAAAATAGTACTAATGCTTTTAAAAGGAACTAAACTCATTAATTTCAGTTCTTTTTCCATTAATAGTATAAATTTTTTGGCGAAATAAATTTCGAAATCCTGTTATGGCTACGCTATTTAGGGTGTAACTCTTGCAAATTTCCATAATTCCGCCCTCACGATCTAATCCGAAGGAAGATTCTTTTCTTTAAATCTCTATAAATATCAGGAAATATACATGTATATATAGTTAGTACTGAATATTGGCAAAAGGATCAAATAGATTCCTATTTCGAGAGATTTTATCCGAACACTCCGGAAACGATAGCTAAAAAATAAAAAAGTCACAATGTAAGTTTATATAGTATCAATATTCCGGTTTGAGACTGTTTATTGATGGCACTCCACAGAAGGTTTCTTGATATTTATTTTTGCAAAAATTGAAAAATTGAAAGGGATAGGAATTGAATGGGAAATTTAGTCACTCTAACCATCTTAGATTTAACACCCTGTCGAAATCAGTGGAACGATCATACTACTAACAAATTTAAGAGGCGAAAGTGTCACGTTCCTGACAGGGGGGGGGGCTCTGTCTGCTGAACAAGTTTGAACATGTTCTGGCAGAGGTCCATCCTCGGGGGGGGTCCATACACACGCATTAGGCTATGCCAGCTTTGTCTAAGGTTGGGCTGCTTCACCTGCCACATATCCTACTGACTTAACTTTGTAAAATATTAACATAGACTTTTGAAACTTGGTATATGGGTAGATTAGGCCCTAAGGAGCAGTGCTAAATAGGTGCCATTCTGCTAC
>JBCAUI010253967.1:0-16130 GCA_038406195.1 Haplosyllis anthogorgicola
CTATTATCAATAAACCAGCAATTACATCTTCAAATCACTGTTTGCTAGTCCTCTTTGTCCAGTGCGTTGCAACCGATTAACATTCGTCGCGAATTATACAAATATACCGCCGGAACGACGTCTGACACTTGTATATACTAATACGCGCTTATATTAAACATTTCAACGTTTATTTTAGCGAATGTGCTAACGGCACCTGAAAACAGTGTCATCTTACCATTGTCTACCATCATATCCACGTTAACGGTGAACAGATTATCTCCAACAATTAAATCTCCATTAGTCAATCATAAAGCAATATCTTCATAAGTAGCCAAGTATCACATACAGTAGACATGAAGGCTAATAACGTACTCATTAGGTCCCATAAAACAGTCATATACCACAAACTTGCATTCCTCTCTTTGAATGTTGCTGCAAGAAAAGTGGGTTTACTGCAAAACGTCTCTCGTTATGGGGTCCACACACATAAAAGCCTCAACATGCACGACTGAGATCAGTGAGCAGAACATGTCATAATTCCATAAAAATGAATAATGCACAATCAACAATATACTGGCACTGTTAATGACAATTCAATACCAGTGTTTGTATCTAATCAATTCTGTCAACATTACAGACACACTGCTCCAGATTCGCGGTGTAGTTCTTCAAATATGGTCAGTATGTAGTAGAGATCCACTATAGTTGTCCAGCAGTGCTTCCAGAACAATGTTGGTACAAGAGTTGTGTGTCTACTCAATGACCTTGCACGGCCTGCACTTCCTCCTACTTTATTTCACCTCGCTGCCTCCTTCCACCAGTAGTGACCAGTGCAGCAGCACCAGGCGGCAGCCACGGCCGGCCGGTGGACCAGCCACGCAGCTTCTCTACTCATTCCCATCCGTGCTCGTAAATCAAGGCCAGACCACTTATCCTTGTAACAAAGCATAACCAAATGACTTGCGCTGCTATCATACCGTAACATCAGCAGGCTGCAAATGGCCGTTTGACCTTCCCGAGGATAACTTATAACCTAATTTGGCTTAATCGTACTTAGTCTAAGGGTTGTTAATTTTTGACCTAAGAAAATTACTGGGCCTATCGGGATATTCTGCTTCATTGCCCACAAGTGACCACAAACCATTCCCTCCCTAATATCTTTGCATTTGGCTCCACAGATCTACTGAGAAATGCCACTTTACATAGGCTTAATTAAGTAATGAAAATATGATTCATCGTGATGTCATTTAGTTGTTCAGCATGTCACATAACAATATCCAAATAATAAAGTTTGACAGGAAACGCGAGCGGATGGTATTCACATTTCCAGGATCAGATCTGCATGGTGTCTGAAAGGACAATTACCATTGCAGGAAAGTAGCCATACGTGTCTCCGAGACGGGACATGAGATGAACCGACTAGACACATGATAGACAATGCTGTACAGTTGTATAGTTGTTTGGTGATCAATATGCAGATGGCCCCTCCGGCAGTAAGATAACATGTGTGTGTGATTTATGATCTCAATCAATACGAGACAACATTAAGACAAACATCACTGAGCTCCTCAGATCATTAACGTTCATCCACCGACTCCATAAACATCTAATATGGCAGCAAAATGTCAAGTCTACTTAGACCATCTCATCCTTATGTGGCCTCTCCTCGGTCACACACTGGCATATTAACAGTCCAGTACCACGACCCAGATTTAAACAAACTCCGTTCTGAATACGTACCGTTCTAGTGCAGTAATGGGCTGTGGTGGAAACAAGTATTATCAGCACTTTCAAAAATATTCACGATTTTAAAGTGCTACAGATGATGATAATGCCGTTGATATAAATGAATATTAGGTTTGTAAGTATAGATTATCTACGGTTACCTTTTGTGAACTGGCGTATGACATTAAAGCACTACGTCCTCAAGTACACCGATTCTTATCACAATAAAAGTACAATAAACAATGAAAGTACAACACAACAAGTCGCATCCACCCTTGATAGTTACACTATCACAAAAAACATACATAATGTATAAGTATTGTATCAACATAAAAGGAACGGCATTGCGTCTACGTTCTTACCAAACCAAACAAAGGATTAAGACATTTAAATGAATGTATTACCTTTAAGAATATGTTTTAATGGAATAAATCAGTTTCAAATTCTTCCTCGAAAATTGTACGGCGACGTGTCGTACTAATAACAAAAATACGTTTAATCATGACGTCCTCATTACAATATAAAAAACCCAATCGGCCTTCGACATTCCCTACAACGGAACATATCTCTAGAAAATTACATCAGCTTAGGCATTTCTTAATCCTGATAATGGATTCTCTAAATAATCAAGCAATACGGTCGTCTTTACGCTACATTGTTTCTAAAATGACTTCATCGATTCTGTATTGATTTTCACTTGGATAATGACATTTTGGTCATGAGCTCGGCACAGAGATGTCTCCTGTCCAGGCCAACTCATCTGGATGCAATGTACTTCCAGATACACAGGCTATTAATGGTGTACATACATCTCGATAGCAGGCCTATTTGACTCGAAGCATCAATTGACTGAAACGTCTTTGGCGATCGTTACAAAAAAGAAGAAACTATCATGTTGTTCCACAGAGGAAGTGTTAATTAATAGATAAAATGGTCTAGTGGAAGTGATATCGCGTTCTGTAAAGACAGACAAATTACTTTTTTTGTGTAGATGTTTCGCCTACGACTTTACAGTTACAACGCATACAAATACTAGTTCTTTGTACCAATGTGGAAAAACGTGCACTTTTCTCAAGTGGCAAGTAATCTTTAAGTTAGACTCATATGCAACTGAAATGAATACTCGGCTATTCAGTCATTAGAACCCTGTATTGTGTTAGGTTATTTACTTCCATAAACAAAGGCGACGTTAAAAAGAAGAAAACATATTCTTTGTCAGAAAATTGGAAGGGGGCGTCACTTATTTCATCTGCGTTCATCAAATAAAATGAATTACACGTCAACCATTGACGTGTTCTTACATACAACGCTTTATTTTCCTTCTTAAAATAAAACTATACAAACTGACCACGAAGTGGCGTATGAGTATTGGGTTTCATGTATTGTATGTATTTATGAATAGTTTTTCTCAGTTATTGGAACATGATTATCAGCCTCTCATACCTGGCCTGTGTGAAACGTGGCGAAATATGTATAAAATATTCCGTCTCATGTTACATCATTATTGTTATGATATTATAATTATTATAATTGCTGGATAGTCACGATACGGCATCGATGACCTACTTGTTGATAAGGGCAGCAGCTCTTTTTTTACTGCACGACAGACGTGGTGAAATCGACATTATTATCATAACTACCATAAGCACCAGGCACATGCCTACCAGTCTAGCATGTAATCATAGAGAACAAAGTAATAATCCATAAGAGTTCCGTCAATGATTTTACCATACCGCGTTATCCTGCTGTGCCTGCCTCGACGGCAGCTGCTCTAGGCAAACTGTTATCAATTATTACGTGGTAAACTAAGGGAACGTACAATCAAAGCCCTTCCAGCTGACTTACTTCTTTGCCATTGACAGCAAAAAAGAGTAACGCGGGCCTCTAACTAGACGAGTAAATACACCTTTCAATATTTCACATAATATATGCATATTTTCACTGTGCATCGCAGTTCATGTATAAAACATTAATGGTCTACTCTGTATTCGTCGAAGTAAATATCTTCATGAATTATCTTTCTATTGAAAAGGGGTTTACGAGTCCCATGGTCACCAATTAAAGAATTTATAATCGCATATATTGAGATCTATCAACTTGTGTCCAACCTACTGATCCGGAATTCAGTGAAAAGACGTATTAATACATACGTTAACTGGTTGAAAGAGGTTAGAAGTATGTCAAGCGTAAATTAACTTAATATAACCCAACAGAAAGGGTGTTCATTCAGAAACACGATATGAGGACAGCGTTTAGCCCTTTTTATTTGTATTTCCAGTGCACGTGTTCTCTGGTTTTCAATCGGTAAAACTTTGGCTGTGGTAATAACTACTATTGCGACTACAGGTCCAACAACTTTATACCAAAAATCATAGCAAAGATTCGTGAATTTCAATTCCATCTAAAATTCCCGAAATTGGAAATGTGAGAACTTTCAAATTTAAAACAGAAAATGTAAGCTTGCTGTCATGCCCCAATCACAGCAATCGCAATTTGTGACTTAAACGTGGAAGATGTCACGATCAATGATTTTACTTTAATGTTTAGAGTATTTACTTTAATTTCAAAAAGGTGTTAAATAAATAATACGATATTTGTGTTTACCTTGCATCCATAATGGATGCTGCGGTGACAGAGATGGATAAGACAATTGCGAATATCATGTAATGCTTTCATTAATGACCCTCTTGTTCAATTGCTAATGATTTTACTTCATACTTCATTTATGCGTTGGTTTTAAGCTAAGCGTATGATTAATGGTGACAGTGCATGATAACAGTTTAACCAAATAACATCACAGTTATCAATTGTATTACTATTATATTCATGAAAAATATAGCACGTGATTTTCTTTTACCATGCATTAATATCGCTCCATATATGTCACGCAACAGAAATCTTTACACAATCGATACCTATCTCTTAAACATACAAAGAAAAATCTCTACTTAAAACGACTTAGCTCCGAGTCTAGCATTTCAACATACTTCTGCACTTTCAAATGATGACGCAATGTTTTGTAAAAGAGGTAGAAGGAAAAACTTATACAGGTGTAATGATTTGACATACTAGTATCAAAAGTTTTCTTTCTGAAGTTAACCAGCTTATCCTTTAAAACAGAACTTGTGAGGGGAGGCTGGTAGGCTGTTGAAACTTCCATAAGCAACTTAAGATCCAGGGTCCTACCAAAAGCACTCGCTGTAAGATGTATAATTTGGCTTCACAAGAACTTCATTGATTCAGGTGCCTATTTCAACACCCCTCTTGTGCATAATGGCGGAAACAGCATAAAACCGCTTGCCACCGACTCATATGGCACGACGGTGAATTAATTCCACTTCTCTTTGTAGCTCACCCCTTTCTTTTTTATAATTACGTATATGCCCGTAGGGTGCCCTATACACACCATTTAATTTAGTCAGAAAATACAGCGCGTATTGCCTACGATTGAAGCGAACACAACCTTACTGTGGGATTTAACCTATACATACAACACCATGTGGGAATTGCATTAAAAAAATTAGGATCGTACCGAGTGACTCTGGGGGCCGTATAAAACTTGCCTAATTAGGGGTAAAATTGTTTGGTCTAGCGCATTTGAATCTGCTCCCCAGATTGTCCACGACTTTGCTTATGCTTTTTGTGAGAGCTCCCCTGTCACAATCGACTTGAAAGAGCCAGTAGAAATGTGGCACAATTATCTAGCTTGAATAACAGATGCAGAATTGGTGGTATTACCCTCTAACAAAGCTGGTCGGCTTTTCAATAAAACCACAAGGCAGGCGAGGAATGGTGCATTTCTCCATCGAACAAATTACAAACCAGTCACTTTCAAGTTAGAAAAAAGTACACAGCGATCTCTTTGCTTAAGTAAGAATCTCAAGTTGTCTGTAGAAATTTCATCACATCTTCATCCAGCCATGTCACAAACTCTCCCCTAATAATCAGGGCAATTTGCCTTTTTATATTTGACACATTGCTGAGGCCAATTTACTCAGGTAATTCCCCGTGATTATCGTTGAAAAGAATTAAAACTTCTCGCAATACCAAGTCTAGCCTACCAAAACCAAACACGGAATTTTATCGGTGCAACATTGTAGTAGTTGCATGTAATGTGAACTCGGGATTGCATGCTCTCAATCCTGTGTTGTAATTCTTTTAATCATCTTAATGTATTTCACCTTTTTATCAAAGTTGTATTTGGGTAGCAGTTGCGCAAGCCCGGCAGCAATGTTTTACTACTTATCCACAGCATCGTATCAATTTTTATGCTGTTATTTTAGCGAGCGGAAGTTACGAAAGACGTTTTCTTCCTCTTTACGAAAGAAAGATGTTCGTGGTAATTTTGTGTAACATGGAGCAGCAGGTAATAGCTGTGTTCACCTGAGGATCAGGCGCATCGTACTCGTAAAGTACATCGGCAGAAATAGGAAACAAAAAAGTCCCTATACACTGAGCTGGTGATTTTCGTATAAGGCTGAGCCTGAGCGTCTGTGATTAGCCCGGCGCACCTACTGAATACAGGTGGATGATCAGGCTTCAATTCACCACATAAAAGTCAAACTGTTCGTGTTTCATTTAGACCGACTGGCTTGCCTGTCTCCAGTGCCAGCTTGATCCAGGGTGGATTCTGGATGAATCCTGTCTGCTGGAGAAAGAAGGGGACCTGGCTGTACGCAGCAGTGGTGTCACCACTCCCTCGCGACCCTCTGTCTCTCCATATCTGGCCCTCCACTTCTATCCTCCTTCCACCACTTTTCCCCACTTTCCCTAGCATACTGTCAATATTACATTATGCGCCTTTGATCCTTTTTTGAAACAGTGACATCACACAAAGTTCTGTGGCCGGGGCTTTGCAGAGAATTACACAGAAATTCATTTAGTACAAATTTGCCTGGATATGAAATTAATAAAGTAATCTAGGATAAAAGGGCTGTGTTGCGTGGTTGTTATTTCACGCTAGTATAGCATCATCTCGTTTTCCCTTAGTTCACATTGGATGTGCCTTTACTTCAATATCCAGCGTGCGGGTTTCTTTAATGATACATTGAATCTCTGTCATTCAATAAATATAAGCTACTCTGATATTTAGTACGAGTACGTTTTATCTGAAAACAGGTATTCAGTCTACTGTCACTACATTAAAGTTACATTTTGATGTAAACGTGATTCAAAGGGAAACCACACCAAAGCCAATCGAATGTCGCTGTGACAAAGACACAAACATGTTGAACAATGTACCAGAGTCGGCTCAAATTCAATTGCTGCTAATTATGGCATTGTTCAAACGTTTTTATCATAAATGGTACCTAGCTGGTGTAAGATAGTGTTACATGAGTTGGTGAATATACCGAATGTTTTCGTACCTAATATTACCAACACCCATACCATTACATGCATGTCTATATTTTAGGATTTCATATGGCGTTATTTTCGCTTTTAGATAATCTACATTCCTCAATAGCACATGTGTATGTAACATAGCAGGTGAACACTACGTGCTGAACGGATGTAAATCATAGAATAGTTCAACACAACCGCAATTATGTGGTAAAAATACCTCTTTGAATATGGTATATCTATGAATGTCTTTGCCTGTATATTGATGCGATTATATTTGATTACACCATATGTCAAACGGAAAGAAACTCACAAGAATGTAAAGCGGGCGACACAAGCGATAACATTCAGCCGCACTGTTGTACAAATATGACACTATTCACGGTTATTAAACACGGATCTTTATTATTAATAAACAAGTAAAACATCAATCATTACGTAGTCACTTAATACTTTGTAGTGCTCCATAAACTATGCATTTTGTAACGTTCTTCAGTAAAATCTGTCGGGATCGGGCGATATTTCAAGTATGACCTTGAATGGCAGCAATGGTGCGGGGTTTCATTCCTTGATGTTTTGGCCTTTCTGGTTTCTAACTTTCTGTAATGTATTGCACCGTATCAACCAGGACTTCAAATGTCTGTTAAAAACGAGTGCACATTTTAATGGTTGATAATAGTCTAAGGTTACAGTTAGTTTACCTGTCAGCAATAAATCATAAGAGTCCCCACACGGACAAAAGACATATTCATGAGTTTCTTGAATTATAAATGATTACAGTTAAAGTTACATTTTGATCGTTTCTGAGGCTAAATAGTAGGGCTCCGGAATATTAATGGGTTGTTAATGTCCATATACTGCAGAACTTAAAGAGTAGAGATTAAAGACCAGAACAGATTCTTTATGAATCTTAGTTTAGCCTCTTTCTGTATGATTGAAACTGGACGAAAGACACCAGAAAAACAAAATTTAATACGGACAATGGCTAATAATTATTTTACATCAGTTCGCAATGATAAACTGCAACAACTTAGATACTTTATTCAAGCCTTCGGACCATACTTTGATCCAGTTCACTTAGTTGAACATATTCATTTGTTGGTACACACTGCAAATGAATGTTTCAGAAAGTCACATATAGTAAGTTATCTGCACGTCAAAGAATAACGCTTGAAAAGGAGATAAGTAAAAGTAGTGAGTATACTGCCCTCTAGCTGTGACATATGTTGTGAATGTTTAAGGTCCTGTGTATGTGTCGTGAGCCTAAAGGTCACCGTGGATCGTGGCCTGGGATAATGCCCGACATCTGTCCTCCGATTCTAAACACGCAACTATTTGCTCGTACTAGTAAACAACGTCCACTTTTTATACCATATTTATACACATATTGCATTATTTGCAACTTTTGGACATTCATCAAGTAGTTTTTATAAGGGCAGGCCTTACAGTATGGTTCAGGAACCCCGGGTACTTTGGACTTGACATCGCATAGAAAAGTGCGAATTAAATGCAAATGCTATCAAGGGATGTTATCATGAATAATAAATAAAGAAATTATGCGGTATGTTTCACTGCAACACATTGGATAGTTTAGCGAATCAATTATTGTCATGAATACGTATCTAGAAACATTTCATCACCAAATATTAGAGTACAGAAGATTGCGTATGATAATCGCGGATCGAACTAAACAGTTACTGATACAGACCAAGTCTAAACTTTGTTAAACAGTCAAGATTGCTCGCGACTTGGCTGTTCATATCCATTGGCGCCGTCTTGAAACCGTGCGCCAAGCTCAGCTTTCACGTTACATAAAGTACACATCAATCAAATATATCCATCGCAAGCTTATGTGTGATGAGGGCTATTTATAAGTGCGGTAAATCTGCGCAACTGGTTGTAATAACTCTGAATCTTAGCGGTATTTACATATATTTATCCGTAATCTAAATATTATGTTTGCACGCTCTTGTGTACGGTTATACAGACTAGTAGACCTAAAGGTGGCCCCAGCTCGGTACAAGAGGTTTAGTGGGTTCATAGCGTAACCTACGTATACCCCAACCAATTTCCTTTATTTGGCTTGGGGGATAACATTATTGGCTATTACCTCGCATTAGTGTCCAAGGCATTAATGTGATGACTTAATATTAGTCAATAGCACGCCAATGATGGTGGCTCCCAGTAATGGTAACGAGCCGTTATGACTTCAAATCACGTAAGTTTACTCCTAGCAATAGCCGATCGGTGTGGGAAACGAGGCCATGTCGGGTCAAGACGGTTTAAAACGATTTGTCGCTGCACCACGATCACCTCTGCATGTTAGCCTAGATCGCTTGAACCCCGTTTCCGTCATGCGAGTAAACAATAACTAACAAGAAAACCTGAACAAAAAGGACATTGTGCGACAGGAAAAAGGGGCATCTACATCGACATATATGCCCACCTACCACAGGCAAGCTTTATCTTGCCAAGATAGGGAGAAAATTCACTTTTAAAACGCATGCTTTTTAAGGGTGTGAACTTGACTGCACAGCTAGGTTATCCAAGCATGACAGTTAGCATGTTAAAAGTATGTAATATGCAGCATGTAAAAAGTAGTGAAAGCGGGGCATAATTCATATATACATTGGCATACGTGAAGCCGGTATTAAACAAACATTGAGAAGTTAGATGTTAGCATTTGTGAGTTTACCGTTTGTAAGTCTGACTGGGTCTCGTGTTTATTTAACCCCATTGAATGCTTACATCTCGGTACACCACCCCATCCGAGTCCCTACTCAAGTTGAAACTGGGTACAAACGGCAAATACCATGATACACTTATAAACTATCATCATGTTCAAATCACACTGAATGTAATATTACCAAAACGTTCAATTTATAGCATCCAGACAGGGGTATTCAAGATGAATTTTCTATTTTTCAAGTACTTTTTCATATTTTCCACCTTTTATGTTGAAAACGCTACAGTTTTTTGGCTGCGGGTTCCTTTTGTTGCCAAGTCATATTCCTGTCTTACTTATATCGTCAAACAGAATGTTCTGAAACAATTTATTGATATCAATCATCTCTACCAATCCGTATTATCGATGGCTGCGTTCACTTCTACCGTCATTCCTATTATAACTAACAAAGGCAAAAATCAATTCCAGACAAGGCCTTCTAAAATTCCCCGACATCCATTTAACCTACTATATGACGTAACAATTACTGTATCTACTTGTATGATATTGACTTTACGGTCTTTTGAAGAAAGTGCACCTAATAGGAATTTAAAGTTCTACAATAAATAAATTTAAGGCCAATATCTCCCGGTAAATTCATTTCAATATCCTCGAATTTCCTGATCCCAATTTGAAACCAAATCAGATAATCGACGCACGATACGTAACAGAGGTCTCACCTGACATTACGAATAAAAGAATGGTTGAAAATCATAAATACGTCATGTCTCTGATACCATACCGAACATTGTGCAATTGCATGCCTTGTAATAATTACTATCAATGAGCTACTAAAGTAGACGAGATACAATGGTCTAAAGTAGAGAAACAATTAAAGGAGATCAAAGCAGGAAAGCAATCTTAAGAACACGGCATTAAGAATCATTCATTGCGTCACAATTGAGACAACTTTCGCTGACCGAAGATGACCAATTTAGGGCTCGGCAAACGGCCAAAGGAGGAAATATTGCAAGGATGGACTATGAAACGGCAAGACAATTACCATGACGCTGAAACCTAATCATATTTAGCTGATTAAACAATGTACAAGAGAGCAATGGAACGATCATCAGAACATCGTGAATACCCTGAACTGAACAACAATACTGCAGAACAAAACACATGACATCCTTTATCCCCCGAACCGAACAATGCATGGCATATCAAGAAATGATCAACAAAAGCAGCGAAGTGAATAATGTCAAGGAACAATACACATCGTACACAAATGTAAACCATCTATACAACGGAACCATCAATGCGGCAAAACTGGTACTGTGGAAACAGAACTACCTGATAGAATGATCTTGTACTCATAACACCCTGCTTCTAGAACGCTGTGTTGTGAAATTGAACAATATGCCTATCGCAGTTACGGGACATTAAGTAGTCAGCCAAATGTACTCAATGAGACTGCAGAGAAATTAAAATGAAAGTATTAAAACTGCAGACAAATGTTACACATTACTTAAACATAAAATAATATTCAGGCATAAAATATGCAGACATACCATACCGTCGGGAGGTGAGAATCCTGTATGCAAGATGTTACAGTATGTGGATTAAATTTATCACCTGTTAACCAAATTTAGCTTTCGGCCCTGCAATATGTAACTATGCTTCTGCACTTCCCAAATAGTGACCTTTTGCACGACAAAAGTCATGCAATGACATATATTTCTTAATGTAACTCGTCCGTTTTCTTCTTGTAGAGTTCATAGCCGGCACTTAAGGTTGGACGCTCACAGACACAACAATACGTATTCACTTTGTTACCAAAGGTGAACATTTAAGATGGTTTTTCACAGTTTTGACATCAGAAGTCTTAAAATCATTAGTAGAACTTATGAGTAATATGCCCAGGGCCAGGAAGTGTTACTCACACACACGCATGACTACTTGCAGGAAAGACGAAAGCAAGCTGTGCACGGGCACATTCAGCCATGGATCCAAATGTTATGTACTCAGTGTAAGTTTAATTAAGGTGACTGCAATTCATTACGTCATGGACCACAAAGTCATGGTGATAATAATTTATAAGAATATCTACTGAATGGTCCATAATCAATTACTAATTTTATTATGCATTGTCATACTGAGTGCAACTCGATGGGTGCCAACTTCGAGAAACCTCCATCATAAATTCACACCAATCCTGTTGCCTTCCCCATTTAAATTTTAATATGACCTTTACTGAAATCTTTACTGTGGTACAAATCAATAGTTTTTTATTTCGCTTCGTAATACCCATATAACTTTGTACAGGTTTAAAGATAAAGTTGGTAACTAACCTCGAAACATGTTCATTATGTATTGATCTGATGAAGCACTGGCTAGACTCGTTGAACCATATCTCTGGTCAGAATCCTCGCTGTGTGGATCAATCAAGCGTGACTAATCCAGATAAGAGATGGATTCAAAGATCGTCAGCAGGACCCAATGGATCGTATTGTTATCGTCCATTTATCTTCCCGTAGAGTCCATTGTTGCCGCTGTGTGTCCAGGTCTCTTGTTCTATTCATCTTTTGTTTGTCGTGATTCCTCATAATGACGATTAGCCTTGTGAAGTCAGGTGATTACTGTTCGGCATCAACACCATTAATTAACTTTGATCTAATTATGACACAGAGCACCGTTCATCAGACTAAAAAGAAAAATGGATGCAGCAGGTATCAGCGCTTTTAGACGCCTAATCCATAACTTTCGAGACTGCGTACCAGCTACACCAGCAACGACAGTCCATTGACTGTCAGTAAGTTTGTTTTGCCTCTATCGCGTAGTACTAGCGACTCCGCTTGAAGGTGAACTTGTCAAGCGAGGACAAACATGTAGTATATTAAAAGCTAGAGTGCGGTGGTAGCTTCTTTATTGTTGTTGATCCGATGGTTGTGTGGGGACTTTTTGGTAGGAGGTGCACAGGTACAGTGTAGTATCTCTACTCCCCATCCATCGAGGAGACAAACTGCCTCTCCTCAGCTGAGCACCAACCAGCACCACTTACACACCTCACAAAGTTCACCCACCTTAAACAAATTTGACATTGAGCAAGCAAATCAACACGCCAACCTTCTTCTACCTCAACATGTCAATGCACCGTACTTCACTGTCTACACAGCCTAAGCACTTCTTTATAACGGACTATGCGTTATTTAATATAAAATACCCCGAGAGGTGAGTAAGTTTTACACAGCGAGTTAGGTGCACTGGCAAGGCTCTCCAATGAAAAGAGCTTCAAATTTTACACTTGACTTGCAGGTCCTTTATTTTCGAGCTTCCAAAGCCCGCAATTGTGATCTGTGATGCAGCTTCACACAGAGGTATTAGAAAGCACTATAAAGTTACAATAGCTGTACTTCTATCTGTTTATTACGACGGCTGCAGACTTATAATACCCTGGCGCCTGTGTGATGGTTGCTATACAATGAAATCTATCAGCAACAAAAGTAAATCTCTTGTACACATATTGTGTAATCCGTTCTTACGTGTTGATTGCACAATAAAGTTCACACAACAAAGCTGTGTCTTCGACGCCCTGCTTGTTTACTTCTTCTCATCTGATCCCGACCACTGCGACAAAGTAGCGATGTGAAGAACCTACTCCTTTGTACTAAGTTCTTTAACGTATAACGCACCAAAGTTCGTATACACAGTACTGTGACAGTATTAGTAGCAAGTCTCACTCTTTCGCACATATCATACGTGTTATAATTCCATCGCCAGCCACGGTAAGTATGTAGCTTCGTGCGGATATACGTTTTCGTCCTTTCACCCCTCGGCGGTATAAAAAGATGGCAATCTACATGGAAGAGCGCCAATACGTAGAAGAATACAATACAAATCTATAGTCGCGGGTCACCCTGGTTCACTTGCGTAAAACTGCACTCATCCGCCAGAAACAATAAGCAGCTTCTTTCCTGGTATCCCCCGCAGAGAGCCTCACTTTCACCGCAAACTTTTCTCCGAGTAATTTTTCCCTACCAGCGAAGATCTGTTGTTATCGTTACGGGGTTGGTTGTATTAATTGCCAGGACGACCATTATTATTATTACTACGGCGTCGGCCATGGTGGCGGTGCTAGAGTGGTATGTGCAAGCCGAAGCCTCACACTCAGTCAAGGGCAAGATGCCATGTTGTGCAGACTGTGTTGGGGAGACTGCAAGGATACCAGCGAGACAGAAAGGCTTTAATTCTGCCAATCATATACGACTTTGTTGCCAATTATAGTCATGTCAAACTTGGCATGCATCATATCATGGCACTTTTCTGGGAAGCGTAGAACAATAGAATGTCAGTACCATAGTACAGATATTGCGTATTTGTTTACGCCGTCCACAGGTATATCGTCAGTACTCTTTCTAAGAATCAATGCTTGTGACGAGACAACCTGTGACGAAATCTATCAAAGGACCCTTAACAACTGCAGTGCGTGTGTATTTGTTAAATTAAATAGCAGTTGAGTACTGGCTTGTCGGCTAGTTTTCCACAGTCCTTGGTAGATGTCCAAATGGTCCCTGGTTGTGCAGTTCTCTGCTCAGACTGACTGACTCCAACACCTCCCTACATTACAGTACATAATATCAAAATAAAAAAAATACCCTACCACTTCACCTGTGGCATGGGTGTCTATGTGTATTGTTCACATCAAACAGTATATCGACTCTCTAATTTGCTAAGTAATCAAATTACGTTTCATAACAAATTCACAAAGGAAAAATCCCTCAAGGTTTGGAATATAATAAAAATTAATCTACCCTAGATATGTTGCGCAAGTTCTTTAAAAGATCGTACCTTTCATGTTAATTGTCAGGGCAAACCTGAATTTGATATAACGTAAATAAATATTCGTTTAGTTGACAATTTTAAAATAAATCTGCACTAATTTCAAACCGCTGGAAGGAATGCAGAATGTTCCAGGTAACCAAGCTTCAGTAACTGATATTCTTGAACATTGAATACAATGTTCATTTTATTTGTTAATTGAGGTAATTATCGTTTTTCATTATCCTGGGTACAAAACAAAACACCAGCGGATACAACAATTCTTTTGATTTCGACAAGGGAAATGTTCTTTTTTAATCTCCAGTTCTCTTGGCGTCAGACAATTATGGGATCGCAAGTTACGTTAAATTAAAATATAAAAGGTCACCAAAGGACATCGGCAAAGTCACCTCCGTGTCCCGAAAGTAGTCGAGCCAAACTACATCTGGAGTAATTTCTGGCTCTTTCAATGTTAAGACACGAAGCACTTTACAATCAGTAAGAAAGGGCCGTATACGGTCATCTGTATGTAGTGCAGGAGCCGTCTAAACTGGCTGATGGGCTGAAATCTATGGCCAACACCCGTGTATTTATGTCACAGCCCATAGCTATAACACTAAAATAACATACAGTACGACTAATGACACCAGCGATTTATGTCAGCTTAAAACATGCAGGTTGTAAACCGACTCACTTTTGACATTATAAACAATTTTAAAAGCGCATGAAGAACGACTTGAAAGTCACCGTAACCTTGGTTTTATCTGTATGCTTGTCTCACATGCAAAAGTAATCGGTGCAATTTGTGAAATGGCTCCTCTATGAAAGCCAAGACTAGTAATAATTACTTTTGCGGGTAAAAGCTTTATAACACAGAAATCAATGCGGCGTATTTGGTTATTTATTGTCGCATAGTGCTTATGATGGTCAGGCACATCTTGATGGCCGGCGGGAATTAATGAGCTCATAACATTATACAATACGCCTGCAGCTTTATGGTCGTAACAATTCATCACACGTGGCTTTTAATTATACCACCTACAGGCTAACTATCCCAGAAATTCCCCTCGAAGGAAAAAAACTGCTCTCTTTTCCGTGTTTGGATTATGAGACTAAACAACAACACTGCATTTCATACTGCAACCTGTTCACTGCTTTTCATTCATTGGAACCGTGCCTATACTTCAGCTTTAAAAACCACCTGGCCACTGTCCAATCTCAGCTAAACAGTTACAACGAGGATTAATTAAACATTCATTGCTATTGATTGCTTGGTGTACAGTTTGCCAGTCCACCTCCAAAACAACCACTACAATCACTGATGGAAAATAACCCTTTAATCTATCACAAACAAGGATTATGGCAGGAAAACTCAGAATTTCGGAAAACTGAAATGACGTAACATTACAATATAAGCAAATTCATTTGAGCAGGTTAAACTAGCATTCTTTGCGTAGTCTTTCTACGGAGGACAAATGATACTATTATGACTCGTAGAACATGATGTCCAGATATGGAGCACTGACCCTCATGCTTCCCCCGAACTTTTACTAGAACTGTGTGAAATGGCCAGTATTGCATTTTCCCCAGTCCGGGTGGG